>QFEY01003507.1:0-12271 GCA_003316435.1 Russula virescens | reverse complement strand
TATCTCACTCAATTCTTGGCCGATTTGCTTGATCTTTGTTGCATTTTGATCAGGGAATATGGACTGGTCCGAACCGGTTTATTTCAGTCCGGTTCGACCGGTTCATTTACTCCAAAAACCCAAAGGACCGGACTGCAGTCCGGTCCATTTTGCAGTTCAGTTCAGTTCAGTTCACAGTTACCTTCAGTCCTATGGACTGGACCTTGAAGCACTAGTTGTTCTTCTGTCATCGTACTGGTGGCCATTCCTTTCCCTTTAGCTTTGAGCTCTACAGGTATGGGCTGTGCCCTAATTGCTGCGTCTGTAGGGTCTTCTGGGTACATGGCCTCTTCTGCTGCAAACGCTTCTACTTCTGTTGCAAAAGTCCCTAGTTGAAAGGCGTGGGTGTTGGTATCCCACTTGGTATAGTACCAACAGTTGTTATAGAGGATAATGTTCTTTGTTTGCTTGTTGATTGTTCCTTCTTTGTTGTCACAGAAGATAAGATAAGCCAGTCCTGCTTGTGGATGGTGTTCAAACACTCATGTGTTAGGCTTTCCTTTGAGTGCCAAGTCTGGGTTAATGTGGGTGGCCCTCTTGGTTTCTGGCCCGGATGTTCAACTAGTTCTTGAGCTCGCCAGGATGAAAGAAGAAAGTTGATTCTAATGTCACCGCCGCTTCTTGTAGCACTGTAACATGTGCTGGATAGATATGTCAGAGTCACCCTATGTGTTCACTGGGTGTTTAGCTAAGTCTCGGAAGTGACTTAGAAGGCTTTTAGAGAGTCAAGGGTTACTGCTCTAGAGTATGTCCTAGAACCCCTTTGAGATCAGACCGTGAGATAGTCCAGAAGATGAGACAGGAGAATCAACTTGGCTGGTCTAGGACACAAGCTGCCTGCCTTATATACATTTCAGGGCATGGGAGCCACCTTCCCAGATAAGCTGGTCAGGTGCCATGGAAACTACTAGAACAGTGCAGAACGTACTACCAAGGTCACCTGGTACAGTACACAGCCATAAGGCACAGAGACAAGACAATAACGACCAATCACAGAACTACTACTTATCAAGACAATAGGGCTGGTTCCCACTCACTAACAGGGGCTGGACCCCAGGCTGGTTACACTGAATATCCTTGGTTAGGTTACTGGTACGATATGCAACAATGACCGAGCCGCAATCTTGATGCCTGAACATAGCAGCCACGCTCTTTCCCTTTGTGTCCCAGATGGCCCCAAGACAATTCCCTGCATATGCACCGATGCTAGGAGGAGCACATCCCATATGTTGGCACGCGGCCTTAAGACCCAGATTACCCCTCACACTGGTACCAGGCCACAGGTCTACGGGTACGGAAATTGTAACCTGTACCCATACGCATGACCCATGACAGGCAGGTTAGGTTACCTGTACCCATGTAGTTCTGTACAGGCTGTTGTAGGTAAGAAAAATACACACCCTGGGACAGTGACATACATACACTAGGGCCACTTGAGAGGGGAAGCTCGGTGAGAATGGTGGGTGCAATGCATCTCCCACAATGCAACACTGACCAACTTTCTGCTTGTGCTAGGTCTGTCTAATAGTGTGGTTACACACAACAGCAAATTTCCTATTATAGTCTAAGATCCCCAATACATCTGCTTTCTTGCCGTTCTGTGTCTGAACACTGAGTTGCTGAGCATGCCAAAAGTCATTTGAAACAACCCTGTCAAACTACACAGCAAATAAAAGAATCCAAATGCTGTCTTCAACCTTGCACCCCATTCCCCAGCATGACCAGCAGCCCTTCTGTTTCCTCTGGAACTCAGGAACGTCAGAAGGAGGCCCACAGTGAGCTTTCAAGGGGTGTTGATGATGCTGTTTATACCTTTGCAGGTACACTCAGTAACTTGGCACTGAAGCATGAACAGTATGTCATCCAATTCTCAAACTTCTGTTATGGCACTGGCCTCATATAATATAGCTCAGAAAAATATGTGCATGCCCTTGCTGGGATTGGGCATGTCAAGAGGGCGACAATGCATCCCGCAACAGTATATGGAGCTGAAGCAAGACACAAGGTGGCTCAGTCTGAGAAAAGGAAAGACTATACATTGATGACACAGGCTAACCTGAAGCGAGACACAAGGTGGCTACAAGTAGAAGGTCAGCTGAGAGTAAAGTAAGGCGCAAATGAAAGGGTAACTAACCTCAGTCTGAGAAAAGGAAAGACTGAGGTTTCTGTAGCATACAAAGTCGACTACTTATACTCAAAGGTAGGTGTATGTGACATCAGAGATAATGTCTATGACATAGTGCAAGTGACAGGCAATGACAAAGGTATTGCATGCTACAAAACTGCAAAAGGAGCTGTTCTTACTAAAGAAGGTAACAATGGTCTGAACAGAAAGTGAAAAAGATGTGAGTCATACGAAACATCTAGAGACTTCCATCAGGACTTGTTCCTGAGCTCTGAAGTTGCTGCACGCGACTGTTCTCCAACACCCCACCTCAGTCCAAGCGGCAGACACTCATATCCTGCAAGAATTTCTCATGCTTAGCACAAGGCAAGGCCTTGGTGAGGATGTCAGCTGTCTGATCATTTGTGGGGATATAATGAAGTGAAATATCACCCTCCTCAACCTTCTGGTGCAGGAAGTGATACCACATGTCGATGTGTTTGGTTTGGTTGTGGAATTCTGGGTTCTTGGCAATCACCATGGCTGACTGGTTGTCAACAAATAGCAGAACAGCAGAGTCGGGAGGGAAATGAAGTTCAGTCAACAAGCATTTGAGCCAGATTGCCTCTTTGGCAGCATGGGCGGCTGCAATGTACTCAGCCTCGGTGCTGGATAGTGTAACAGAAGCTTGTTTCTTGGATGACCAAGAGATCGCACCACTGCCAAGTTTGAAGACAAACCCAGAAGTGGATTTGCAGTCATTGATGTCACTGGCCCAGTCTGCATCAGCATAGCCTTGGAGGGTAAGCCCTGCCTTGGCCCTGCACTGGTAGACCAGTTGATGGTCACGAGTGCCGTTAAGGTACCGGAACATGCAGTCGAGTGCATGGAGGTGCTCCTGGCCTGGGTTGGCAGTGTGTCATCTGAGAGCTGCTACGGTGAATGCAAGGTCTGGGCAAGTGCCCAGCATGGGATACATGAGTGTGCCAAGGGCACTTTGATAAGTCTTGACATCAACTTCTGGGGAGAGGAGTTTAGCAAGGTGTTCGTTTGCGAGGGCAGGAGTAAAGAGGGGATGGGATTTATCCTTTCTGAAGTGCTCCAAGATTTCATTTATGTACTTTTCTTGACTTAGAGCGATCATCCCTGCCTCGCAGTTGCATGTGACACGAATGCTGAGAATCCACAAGATTTCTCCAAGGTTGGTGATTTGGTAATGTCAATGCAGGCTTTCTTTGTCGTGCTCTTGGGCAGCTAGACTGTTCGAGGCCATTGTCAGATCATCCATGTAAAGAACTATGATGGAGAGAATGCCATCTTTGAAACACACGAAGACTGCATGGTTGGCTTCAGTGTGCTTGTACCCCATCTCCTCCAGTGTCTCACAGATATTGATGTACCATACCCTGCCACCTTGTTTGGTCCCATAGACTGCCTTCAACAAGCAGAGAACCATCCCTTCCGGGACGTCGAATCCAGGCAGAGGTTCCATGTAGATTTCCTCCTCGAGGTCTGTGTTGAGGTAAGCAGCCTTGATGTCCACCTGTTGTACCTTGAGGTCTAGTTCTGCGGCGAGTGCCAGGACAGTGTGTAAGGATGCAAACTTGGCAACAGGCACGAACATTTCGTCGTAGTTGAGGCCTTCAATCTGCGTGAAGCCTTGTGCGACTACCCATGCCTTGTACTTTTGAATTTCACTATCTGGTCCTCGTTTGATGCAGAACACCCATTTACTTCTGATTACCTTGCAGTCTTTAGGGTGTGGGACAACTTCATATATGCCCATTTGCTGGAACGTGCAGATCTCATCTTGGCATGCTGCGTCCCATTGAGCTGCATCTGGTCGGGCCATAGCTTCTGCATAAGTGTGCAGGTCAGTGTTGGTGTTGACTTGTGCGATGTTTGTGCATTCTGTGGTACATCATGTGCTGTACGACGAAATGGAATAGCAGGAGTTGTTGTCACAGACTGGTGCACATGTGTTATGCTTCAGCCGACTGGAGGTGCCTGAAGGGGTACTGTCAGTGTGTGGAGCAGGTGTGGTTGAGGGAGCAGGTGTGGGAGCAGGTGTAGGAGTGGGAGCTGTGGATAGAGTGGTAGATGGAGTGGCAGCAGGAGTAGTATCCGTGCTGTTGTGTTCAAGAATTACTCGCTCGAAGTTGGTGCCCCCTTCATCGAATACAACGTTGCAGGATTCCAGAAAGTGGTGAGATGGGCAATGAACCAGACAGTAAGCCTTGTGTTGGTTGGCGAAGCCAAGGAATGTGCAGATCATGGATCTTGCCCCCAATTTGTCGTGAGACTTTTTGGGGATGTGCATGAATGCTCAGGAGCTGAAAATGCAAAGGTGGGATATGTCAGGTTTGTTGCCACTCCAGGCTTCTTCCGGGGTCATGTTGTCTAGGGCATGGGTCGGTGTGACATTGCAGATGTGGGCAGTATAGCAGAGGGCATTGTACCAGTAGGATTTGGGGAGGTTGGCATCACTGAGCATGGCCCAGACCTTGTCAAGTAGTGTCTGGTTCATTCTCTCAGACATACTGTTGTGTTGGGGCGTGTCTGGTGTCGTAATTTCGTGAGTGATGCCACGTTCCTCAAGGAAATGTTGGACCTCTGTGCTGGTGTACTCGCCTCCACTGTCCATTTGCAGAGTCTTGAGATGCTTGCCTGTCTGGAGTTTGACCCTTGGAATGAGAGCCTTGAGGTGCTTGACCACTTTGGATTTGTTGCGCATACCCATAACGAAAACTTTGCAGAAGTAATTGTCAGTCCAAGTTACAAAATATTCATAGCCTTGGTGAGATTTTGTGGGCATTTTGCTGCAGACATCTGAGAACAGACATCCAAGGACTTTGTCAGCACGAGTACCAGTGGTCTTCTGGATATCTGCACGTGTTTGCTTGCCCTTGAGGCAGGGTTTGCAGGGGGAGGAAGGGGAAGTGCTGCTGATGATGTCCATGCCTTTGACCATGCCCTTCTTGATCATCTGGGTGATGGCATCGAGGTGAATGTGACCTAATTGCCAGTGCCAGGTGCTGAGTGTTGCCTTTGACATGGTGCTGTGGGCTGCAAGAGCAAATGTCAGGAGTTTGTCGCCCTTGTTAGGAAAGGTGTCGATGCAAGCAACTCATGCAGATTCTGGTCTGGGGACCTTTATGCCCATAACATACAGGCTGCTGCACAAGTCACCTTTGCAAGCAATGTCCTTCCATTTGTTGAGTATGTGGCAACTGTCTCCAACAAAACACATCTCTGCACCTTGCTGAGCAAGCTGTGACACAGACAATAAGTTGCCATGCAGGTCTGGAATGTACAGGACATCTTGGAGTACTGCAGGCTGCCATGCATCGCCAGTTCGCATCTGGACAGGAATGTGGCCAACACCAGTCGTGGGAATGGCACTGTCATTGCCAAGGACAACTTTGAGGGGGGAAGTAAGGGGGTCAAACTTGCTGAACCAGTTGCAATGGGAGCACATGATCCGAGAGGCACCAGTGTAACGCTCCCGAGGGCGTTAAGGGTCGACTTGACCTAAAGAGGAATGTGTGGAGATCCTGCTAGCGCGAGGGACGTTCTACCCGAGGTAATGATACGTCTCTAAGATCCGGGCTTAACCCTTGGTATCTAGGCTCAGCACGTGTGACTTGTGAGTGTGATACGAACAAGTCCGTTCGATAGTAGCTCGCAAGTGCTACTAAGACTTATAGAAAGGAATAGGCCTTCGACAGTTGCCTAAGACTGATAGAGTTGAAGCAAGACTAGTATTAAAGGGTACTCCGCAAGGAAGGGCCTTTAATACTCTAGAGCGTAGTGTAGGAGAAGGAAAGGTACGCCTCCTTCACCTGCACTGTGAAGATGATCAAGTAGATTCGGGAAAGTAACCAAGTCGAGCTTGGGGTACAAGGTACTCTACAGCGCGACTTATATAGTACAGAGGCTCCCCTTTTGGGATAACCCGTTATGGTACATATGATACTAAAGTGAGTCAGATCAAAGTGAAACGTAGGTGAAACACATGAGTCTGACTCATTCGACTCCGTCAGAGTCTGAGTCACGGGGCACAGCCCCAAGGCACGTGAGGAGTCACGGCTTTTGTGAGTCACGTGGGACTCCAATTAGTAAGTACATTAGTAAGCGTATCAGTAAGCGTAGAACAGAAAAGGAAAAAGGTTTCCATAGGCCAATACCGTATCAAGTCGTAACAACCAGAGTCAATTATCCAGTCGTCTCAAAGGTTGTGGGAGTCCAGCTCTTGTTGGGTTTTAAGGATGTACTCAACATTAGGCTGGGGATCAATGGCTGTGTCAATGCAAAAAAGATCGGATAGGTCAGGCAAGTTGGGTGTGGCAGGGGCAGGTTCAGAGTGTAACACTCCCAAGGGCGTTAAGGGTCGACTTGACCTAAGAGGGAGAGGTGGAGATCTTGCTAGTGCGAGGGGCATTCTACCTGAAGGTAATGATACACTCCTAAGGTCCGGGCTTGACCCTTGGTACCTAGGCTCAGCACGTGTGACTCGTGAGTGCAACGAACGAGTCGATTCGATAGTAGCTCGCAAGTGCTACTAAGACTTATAGAGTTGAACAGGCCTTCAACAGTTGCCTGAGACTGTTAGAGTGGAAGCAAGACTAATATTAAAGGGTACTCCGCAAGGAAGGGCCTTTAATATTCTAAGATGTAGTGGTGAGGGTAGGTGGAATGGTTCCTTCTACACCCAACACTATGAAGAGGATCAGATGAATTCGGGAGATAACCAAGTCGAGCTTGGGGTACATGGTACTCTACAGTGCGACTTATATAGTACAGAGGTTCCCCTTTTGGGATGACCTATTATGGTACATATGATACGAATGAGTCAGATCAGAAGTGAAACGTATGAGTCAGACTCATTATGACTCCTTCAGAGTCTGAGTCACGAGGCATTGCCTCCAGGCATGTGTGGAGTCACGTCTCTTTAGGTCACGTGGGACTCCACTCTAGTAACGTATCCATAAGCGTATCAGTAAGTGAAGGTATGGTAAGCATAGAAAGAGAAAAAAGGTTTTCATAGGCCAATACCGTAATTCAGTCGTAACACAGAGGCAGGCGGAGAGGGTGCCGGTGCTACGAGTGTGCAGAAGAGTTGTACAACATCATCTTGGGAGTCCTGCACAATGGCAACTTTGGCTGAGGCATTGCCAGAGGTGGATGCAGAGGCAGAATTGGCTGGTTTTGAGCTGTTCGAATTGGCCTTCTTTTTCTCTTCTTCCTCACATTCCCTCTTCAGCTTTTGGCAGTCAGCTTTCTTATGGCCCTTCTGTTTGCAGTGTGAGCACTTCTCATTGCTCTTAGCGGGTTTCTCCTTCTTTGCTTTTGCGAAGAATGCTGTCGTGTTGCCTCTGTTGGCATGTATCCTGCGGTGCTCCTCTGAGAGTATTTGCAACATAATGTTCTTGGTTGTGATCTTAGATGGATCTGTGTTGGCCAAAACTGTTTTGAGTGTTGCATAAGAGTCAGGTAAGCGGAGGATGAGGATAGAGGCTTGGAGCTTGTCACTAAGGGGTAAGCCAACAGTTTCGGTGCAGCAAGCAGCAAGAAGGATGTTATCAATTTGGGGTTGGAGTGGCACATCATCAGTTAAGGGAGTCATGATAACCTTTTCAAGTTGATAGATCATCTGCTGGTCCCCTTCTCCTTGGAAGTGAGTCATAAGTCAATCCCAGCATTCCTTAGAGCTAGATGAGTCTATAATGCAGTTCTGGCCCCCAGTTTTGAGCATCGACATGATCTGGATCTGAGCTTCGAGGTCCTTAGACTTCCAGTCAGCATAGTTGTTGGGAGTGGTCGTCTGGTCAGGCTTAGTGATAGTCCTGTTGACAATGTCCAAGAGGTCCCGCTTTTCGAGCACAAGAGCCATCATCTTCAACCAATAGGTGAAGTTGTCCCTGTCATCGTTGAGCATAGGCACTTCGTATCTGTGAGATGATCCAGAAGCTTTTGGCACTGCACTGCCTGTGGTAGGGGTGCTTCCGGTCTGTTGCAGTGCAGCATTGTTCTGGGTGTTGCTCATCATGATGTGAAGTGATGCATGTGCAACATGATAGCATTAGAATGCAGGTCTTATAATCTGAAGCGAGACACAAGGTGGCTCAGTCTGAGAAAAGGAAAGACTATACATTGACAATGCAGGCTAACCTGAAGCGAGACACAAGGTGGCTACAAGCAGAAGGTCAGCTGAGAGTAAAGTAAGGCGCAAATGAAAGGGTAACTAACCTCAGTCTGAGAAAAGGAAAGACTGAGGTTTCTGTAGCGTACAAAGTCGACTACTTATACTTGAAGGTAGGTGTATGCAACGTCAGAGATAATGTCTATGACATAGTGCAAGTGACAGGCAATGATGAAGGTATTGCATGCTACAAAACTGCAAAAGGAGCTGTTCTTACTAAAGAAGGTAACAATGGTCTGAACTAGTGTTTCGGCAGCTCTGGCTAATTTTTGGCTAAAGCCAGAGCTGCAGTCGGTGGCAATACCTGCTGAGCCAAGCTGCATTTGGTCCAAGCTGCCATTTTCGGTTGACTCCCACACAGCCGGCTTTGTGGCAGCTGGATCAGCTGAGCTGGGTCAGCTGGTTTTATTTTATTTTGAGTCTTGTCATCTGGTTTTATTTTGGGTCTCGTCATCTCGCACCCTGTTGTCCTGCTATCTGTCATTGCATATCACCCTGATTCATCACTATGAGCAAGACACCACCCCCAGGCCCAATACCAGGTCCAGAAACACCCATACACACACGTAGTATGACGACAGACCGATTTGGCGGCAAATTTGAAGACAGAGAGGATGTTTTTCAATGGCTGTGTCTCAAGATGGAACCTTACTTTGTTGGCCCGATGCTGCCCAGCAAATTTCTGACAAGTTTTCTACCCAACAGTGTTTCCAGTGACCTTACAACAGGGATGTTTGCCACGATGAAGGGTGTGACTTCTGAGGCCAAGATGTCCACTGCATTTGTACGCCCGACTCTCACATACCTTTTTTGGTACTGATTGACCCCAGTTACGAATTGTTTCCCCCCATCTCTCAGGCCTAGACTTCATCAACACGTCCTGCATGACTGAGCAAGTGCACGATACGATATTTCCATTCAAATGTCAACCTGACTGCTGCATTTATGACACGGATAGTGGCCACAACAGGAGTCTGAATCCCTTGCTTATTGAATGTCTGATAGAATTTAAGACAAAATCCAATAGCAACCCCTTCCTTAGCAGTGTGTCAACCCGTGCGGGCAATGTCATCATGTGTCCTGGGAAGCTTGGTAAACTGGTAGTGGGGCAGATTACTGCCTACGCTACTTGGGTACTTAGTGCTCAGTATCGCACACACCTCTTTCTTGTCCTCGTTTTTAAGCACTACTCAAGGTTGATTCATTGGGACTGCAGTGGGGCAGTTGTCATGGAGCCAATATCCCACAAAACTGATTCCCACCTCCTTGACTTTCTCATCTGCTTCAAAGATGCAGATTGTCAAGCATGCAGCCATAATACCACCATTGGCACTCCCACTGAGGATGAAGAGCTCAAGGCCCGGAGGTTGCTGGAATTGCCCAGCGATATACAACTTCTATCTGTCTCTGTCTCTGATCCCTCCCAGCCTTGAAAAACATATCGATTTATCATCTCTGCACCATGTCCTCGACCCAACATCCCGGCAGGCTGCTGGACTCAGACATCAATTGCTTACAACATCCAGACTGGCAAATGCATCCTTTTGAAGGACTCCTGGCGGGTGTTGTTAGATGATATCAAACCTGAAGGTGAAGTTTACAAGTACCTCTGGCATCACAATGTTCCCCACATCCCCTTCTGTTCTTATTCCAGGGATGTCAACAACCAAATCTACCATGCATCCCAGACACATGAATTTGGGGTGCCCTCTGCACCTTCTCTCGTGCCTCATCAGCACTACCACTTAGTTCTGGACACCATAGGCCAAGGGCTCGAGACCTTCAAGCATAGCCTGGAATTGGTAACAGCTGTGCACAATGCTTTAGTCGGTAAGTTTGCTGTTTTTTATGCATTTGGCAGTGTAGCCTGACCCACACTACAGCCCATGAAGCCACCTTCAAGGCCGGCATCCTTCATTGTGATATTAGCTTTGGTAATATTATGATCATCGACAAATCGAACAATTCAGGCAGAATTCTAATTGATTGGGATCTATGCAAGGACATCAAGACAGAGCACCCTGTTGCACGTCGGTATAGATGCACTGTGAGTGCATTTTATGAAGCGGCATGGCCTAATGCCTGACATATCTTCTCACTAGGGAACCTGGCAGTTCATGGCAGCAGACCTTGTTTTCTCCCCAGTCACTGCCCATACCTTTGTCCATGATATCAAGTTGGCATTTTGGGTGTTGTTGTGGGCAGTGTTCACACACATGCCAACCAGCTGGATGGCCAGGGCACGCTCAAGTTTCCTCAAGGACACAATGAGTCCCCAGGTTTTTATGGACAGTGGGGGCAGCAACAAGAAGTTCTTCATCACATCTCATGAAGCATTCAGTGGTGTTACCATTGGCCAGCCCGAAAACAGTATCCTTCGTGACTTCCTCAGTTCTCTCAGGTCCCTTCTTGCCGTCTGCCACAAGTCACCACCATTGCCCCCCTCAGTCTTCGACCCCATCCACATTTAGGCCATGCTATGCGAAGAGTCGGAGGGCACGTTGAGCAAAGAGGTGGTGACCACTGTCCTGTCCCACCCCCAGGTTATGGAGCAACCAATCAAACGATACGAAACTTTGAAGAACATGCTGAAGGATCATCAGATGGTAATTGCCATGTTCTGAAGGGCTCTCAATACACCCAGCTGGCCTGAGGACAACCATGCAGTGTGTCAGCACATAGTGCTGTCCAATGACGTGGAGACTGCCATGCACTCGAGTTCAAAGCGATCGCGGGACATGGCTGAGGGGAGTGGTATGTCTGTTCAGCAGCTGTGGAAGTGATCGGAACCTGCCTGTGCTTAGGTGCTAATAATGTAATAACCTCGCTCCCTCGAGCTCATGCTTCACCTCATGTCATCTGTATGTACCTATCCCTGAAATGATTGCTTCCACCTGTAGATAGTCATGTTGTTTTACATGACATTCAATTTCATTGCATTATGTAAGGCTGCTTGCTTGTCTGCCTGCCAGCTCATCTTGTCTCATTTTGCTCACTCGTCCTCATCTTGTCTCCTCATTTTGCTCACTCGTCCTACCTCCCTGCACACTCGGTTTTGTCTGTCACCACTCATCTTGTTTCCCACACTCAACATTGCAAAATGCCAGCCTGTTGCAGGGCTATTTAACCTCTATCTGCCTACACTCTTCTTGTCGGAACATGGTGCAAAGTCTTGGACATAATCAATCTTCACCCCTTGGCTCCGACTGGCCATAGGAGTAATACCACTCATCAGCCATTTTAAAGGCATGCATCACCTTTTGTTCCTGGCTGTCTCCTTCCTATCCATGGCTCCACACCTGTCTAGTAATACTAATACTGCCAAGGCTTCTTTGGGATCCAGTTCCTGGGGTGTGAATGCCCATCCTGTTGCTCCGTCCCAGACACAAGCAAAGGTGAGTTCCCCAATTCTATACACACTTTTAGCCCTGCCAATCAACCTAGGCTGCCACACACTCCCTCGAACCAATCACAAGTGGCAAAGAATTCAGTTTTCAAGACGTAGAAGACGATGATATTTCCGATGCACCTGACACAGATGACCTGCAAGAGCTGGAATCCTGGAGCAGTGGTTCCCAGCATGTGGGCGCTCATGTAGCCATTGATATCCTGCACTTCTTCGTAACTATCGATGGCCCTGGGGCCACTAAGAACACCATACAGCGGTTCAAAGCCTGCAAGCCATGCATGTAAGTACAGGCCTAATCTCAATTTCATCTTCTAACAAACTAGCAGGAAAGAATATGGCATTGATAAAGCTAAGATCCCCAGAGGCATGGCCAATTATATCTACAGTGACTTCCAAAACCGTTCTCACCAAACTGACTTTTGACTTGAAACAGTGATAACTTTTTAATGAATGATGCTAGAAACATATAAATAGTACCATTAGAAAGGTGTACTTCTAAGCTTTCTGGAAGTATATA
>QFEY01003473.1:0-10227 GCA_003316435.1 Russula virescens | reverse complement strand
AGAACTACTGCGAAGCAGAAGATCTCTTCGACGCATTGCGTATGGAATTCGAGACCAAGGTGCATGTCACCTTTAAGGGAACTTATCCCATTAAAGTTGATCCAAATATCTCGCCGAAGGATTGCATCCATATTGTCACCGCCAAGGTATTCGTCCCGCGGTATTAGGGACGAGTATTGGGGTTCGCGACACTAGAACTCGGAAACGTAGGAATGAGGGTTGATTAGGGGTTGAAACAAGTACCACTGTGCAAACGGTATAGAGGCCTAAGTCTCTGTGATGACCATATTGCCAGCCTAGAAGGTATTCCAGTGTGAAGAAGTGCTGAGTTACCGCACGCTGCCTTAGGGAGAGAAAGGCGCTGCCACTCAGAAAGGAGGAGAAAAGGGGCAAGTCAACTGTATTGCGACAGGAGACTCAACTTGGTGAGTCCCGACGCCGCGATGGCCTATTTATAGGCAGGCGGTAACGCCACTACTAGTACAGGGGATCCTCGGGCGCAAGACAAGAAAGGAATCGTAAGAAACGAGGCAAAAATGGGGGACGCGTAACGAAAATGAAACAGGGTACTGATAGCTAGGATACATACTACTAGACTTATCAGTCCAAGATCAATCCAAACCTTATCACACAAGTCTGAGTCGTAACGTACAAATACAATCACACAGTCAACGAATATCGTACCTGTGACATGACCCTCCCGCTAGTCGTCGAGCCCCTGCGAGAAGTGAGGTTTCTTGGTGCGACGCCAGCCACCAGGACGGGTTGCCGGATAAGGGGTATACCTCCCTTCAAGGTGTCCGACCTTTTGCTGAGTTCGCGCCAGCGCAAGCCGACCCTCGCAGGCCTCGCGCTGCATCCGCAGCGAATCTGCATCGGCCTCCAACTCCTCGATCCGGGTACGTACCATGACTTGCTGCTGGGCCAAGCCTCAGAGATGCTCGACCTCGGCCAAATGCCCCCAATTGAAGAGGGTCTCCACCTCGTTGCGTAAAATTTGATAGGACACAATGGGTCCGGTGATGGTTCGACAGAACCAGGGGGCGAGGGGCTCGGCGGGTTCTTCGGTGGTAGCATCGTAGGGGGCGAGGAGATCGACGATGTAGGGGTCCTCGTCTTGGACCGCATCTTGGTGCAGCATAGCGACTTTACCATTGGGGAGTCGCTTGATCCAGCATGGAAACCGGTAGACCCCGTTGCCAATCGGGATCTCTTGAGTGATATGGCCGTCGTTTTCTTCGTATCCGGCCGGGGTTTCGTCGTATTTGCGGTGATAAGAGTGGTTCTCCATCTCCAGGGTCTCGATTTGGTCCTTGAATTGGGCGATCTCTCGGTCAAACCGCTCTTGGCGCCCATTGACGGTGTTGGCGAGAGCTTTGCACATCGCGACCAACATGGGGCGTGAGAGGTTGTCGGCGTGATGGGAAGCGAGGACGGTGCGGGTGGTTGAAGGAGAAAGTCGCCCATTGGCAACTTCGTCGGGTGATAGTGCGGGCCCATGCTCGCAAAAGGGGTGAAGGGCGACTTGAGGGGGGTGTAGGGCGCACTTGGTGCGCGGAGGAACTGGGATAGGGACAGGGGAAGAGAGGACAGACTGGGCTTCTTCTGCTCGCTGTTGACAGAAGCAAGCAAGAGCCTCTTGAGAGGCAGCGACCTTGGCATCTTGGTCGAGCCTGAACTGCTCCAGGGCTTCGTGGACGCCGGGTTGGAGGTCGTCGACCAAAACAACTTCCTATTGGTCGAGCGAGGAATCGGTTCCATCGCTAGAGTGAGCAGAGGGAGTGGGGGAGACACCGCGGGTCTGGGAGACAGTGGGAGAGGGGGCGCGGATTCCAGACATGTTTTGTTCGAGGTGGAAGTAGTGGATAATGGGGAAGTGTGGGGACGAAGTTTAGCTAGCGAAATTTCGAGTCTTTTTATAGCTGAGAGGGGGTGTCGTCGGTGATAGTCCTTGACCAATTGTGGGGCGTGAACTTGCGTGGCTGGTTCCCAAGTGTTATCACTTTCAGGGTATCCTTTCCATTTGATAAGGTATTGGAGCGTTCGCGACTGTCCATGACGTCGGTGGCTCCTTATCTGTTCCACCTCGTATTCCTCTTCGTTATCAACGAGCTCTGGGGGTGGCCTTGTGTAGTTAGGACCGTGAGAGGCCGTTTCGACGTATGGGGTAAGGAGGGATGCATGGAAGACGTTATGGATGTTCCAACTAGCAGGGAGCGCAAGTCGATAGACTATCGGAGAAATCACTTCGGTGATTTCAAAGGGACCATATCTTTTCGGGAGAAGTTTTGTTTTCTGATGGGGAAATCGGAGGTTCTTGCCATCAAGCCAGACCTTGGCGTGTTTCTGAAACAGGGGCTCCATGATGGGAGAAGCTCTAGCTGCTTGATTGATCATTTTGGCGGCTGATTGTTGGCCCTTTTGCAATGCCGTTAATCGTTCTTCCACAAATTGGTTAGATCCGGAGATCATGTGGTCCGGTAGTAGGTGCGCTTCATAGCCAAACAGGATTTGACTAGGCGTTTGTTTCAGAGTAGAGTTCATCCGGTTGTTGTGAACAGTTGTTGCCAGTGATAACCAATCGCTCCATTCCTCTGGGTGGCTCGACGTGATCGTTCGTAGATATTGTTCAATCCACTGGTTCTTTCATTCGGAGAGTCCATCAGTTTGTGGGTGGAAGGCTGTCGAGATATTCTGCGAGATCCCTAGCTTCTTCGTGAGCTCTTTAGCAAAGCTAGATGTAAATCGCAGGTCTCGATCACTGATGATCCTAGAGGGGAGTCCGAACCAGGGGAACAGATGTTCTAGATATAGAGACGCTATGCCAGGACCAGTGATTTTTGTTGAACATGGTAAGAAGATAGCGGCACGTGAGCATCCATGATTCCATGATCGACAATCGTGAGAATAGCATCGTGTCCCTTATGAACGGGTAGCCCAGTGATCAGGTCCATTGCAATTTGTTCAAAGGGGCGTGTCATGGGTGTGGTATCGATTTTGAATAAGGGTACGGACTTCTTGTGGGTCAGGTTCTTGTTTTGTTGGCAAGTTGCGCATCCCTTGATGTAGTCTTCGATCCACTGTCGCATGTGGGGCCAGGTGTAGTTCTTTTGGATTTGTCTGATTGTTTCATCGCGTCCCGGATGACCTGCTGATGGGTCATCATGATAGAGGCGCATCAGAAGTTTCTTGATTCTGTCGTTATCTTCTGGAATCGGAAGTTTGGGGCTTTCTCGAAGGTCGGCCGCTCGACAGCGTGTGGGAGGGAATATGACCACGTTTTGATTATCATCTTGTCCATGGTCTTGTCCTGGAGGTCTAGACAATGCATCAGCTGCTACGTTGTCTTTTCCGGGGATGTACTCGATGATGTAATCATAATCCAAGAGGTCTGCATGCCATCTAGCTGTTCAACGATTGAGGTTGCGTGGTGATTTCCAGTATTGTAGGTTGGCGTGGTCTGTTTGAATGATGAAGGGTTCTTGTGTCCAACCGAGGTATCGTCTCCAATGCGCTAGGGCTTTCATGATGGCTAGTAACTCTCTTTCGTAGATATCATAATTTCGTTCTGCAGATGTGAATGTGGCTGAATAATATGCGATCGGGTGGAGAGCCGGTTTTTTGCGTTTTTGAAGTGAGGGTGATTCATTTTCTCCCTCTTGCGAGAGTATGGCTCCCATGCCATATGCTGATGCGTCACATTGAAGGTAGAAGTGTTTTGAGAAATCTGGTTGGTGGAGTACTGGTGCTTTTGACATTTTAGTCTTCAATTCTTCAAAAGCCTTTTGTTGGTCTTTTCCCCAATGCCAGGTAGCCGCTTTCTTTGTTAGATCCAATAGTGGTCGAGTGATTTTGGAGTACCCCTGTATGAAGTATCGATAGTAACCTGTAAATCCCAAAAATTTGTGTATTTCGGTAGGTGTTGTGGGTGCTGGGTAGTTTTTGACGGATTCTATTTTCTTCGGGTCCATTCTAACTCTCCCTTTGCCTATGACCGCTCCTAGGTATTCGACTTCGTCTCGTTCGAATTCACATTTCTCCGGTTTGAGGTAGAGGTCATGTTGTTCCAATCGATCGAGTACTAGATGGACGTATTGTTCGTGACGTTTTCGGTGTTGCTCTTCGGTTTCTCCTTCTCTTTTCTTGGTATGGATTAGGATGTCATCCATGTACACTGATAGCCATTGTTGCGCTAATTCGGGGCGAAAGATGGTATTCATCATTCGCTGGAAAGTGGCAGGAGAGTTTGTGAGTCCAAAGAACATGACTGTAGGCTCGAATAGCCCTTCTGGGGTTAGAAAGGCGGCCTTCCATTCGTCTCCTTCTTTGATCCGAATGTTGTTATATCCCCATCGTATGTCAAATTTTGTGAATAGTGTACATCCACTGAGTCGATCGATTGTTTGGGAGATTAAGGGGGATACATTTCGATCTTTCTTGGTCCACTTGTTCACCGGTCGATAATCTTGTACGGGACGCAATTTTCCATCTTTCTTTTTGATATAAAAGAAGTTGGCACTATAAGGTCCTACACCGGGTTGGATAGTCCCTCATTTAAGATGTTCGGCGACGAATTTGTAAGTTTCTTTTATCTCCTCCTGAGTGAGAGGTAGGAGACATCCTGGTAAAGTAGCTGGGGCTCCAGGTAGTAACTCGATTGCGTGATCCCAAACAGTGTGCTGAGGTAACCTTTGTGATGCTTGTTCACTAAAAACCCTCGCATGACGATGATATTTGGCAGGGATTCTTGATAGATCAACGTCTTCTTCTACACCAGTGTGAATGGTTACTCGACCGATATAATATTGATCGCAATAGATTGGACGGGGTCAATTAATTTGTCTCGGTAGGAATCGAGCTTTTGCAGCATCTGGGGCTCGTAAGACAATGGGGAGTTGAGAGGAATCGATCAATCCTCTAGCCCAGTCAATTTTTGGTTGCATGGCTGCAAACCATGGGTAACCTAGAATGGTTTTGTGTTCCCCAAGGTCGGTGAGGAAGAACCTCATGTTAATTCGTCGGCTGCCTGTTTGTACTGATAGGTCCGTGTAGTATCGTAGTTCTCCACTTTTGTTTTCTGTGCCGTCTACATTGAATAATGGTCGTGGAGTACTCAACTGTTTGATGGGGAGTCGCAGAGTTTGAGCATATTGTAAGTTGAAGAAATTTTCTGTTGCCCCTGAATCGACTAGGGTGATAGTCTCGGCTCTTTTTGTGGCGGAATGTACAAAGGCTCTTAGAGTCATAGATTTCCGAGCAGACATATATACAGGCGCGTCACTATTCTGCCTAATCAGTGCCGATCTGATCAGGCGGTGGAAAAATCCTCAGCTACTCCCATTTTCCCAGCCATCGACATTTTCTCTTCGTTCGTCAGGCTATTCAATTCCGAATAAATTCAGTTAACACGATTGTCTTGTTCGGTAGCGGTGGCTTCAGATGGTGCATACGAGTTTGGTGAGGAGTGGAACGAAGCAGGGGTAGGGGCGTAAGAGCTGGGTGCATAAGAAGATGTGGCATAGGAGGATGGTTCGTATTGAGATATGGGTTCTTCAGCAAATCCATCGAAATCCACTAGATTGGCATACTGGCGTTGTTGTTGTTTTTGAGGGCAGTTCCTAGCGTAATGTCCAACTTGTCCACAATTGAAGCAAGCGTTATTAGAATTGTTGCTAGGCGTGGACACAACGTTGTTGCTATAGCCCCCACAACTATTGCCTCTGGAATTTCCACGGAAGTTTCCTCGGCCGCGACCTCCTCTAGTACGTCCAATGTCCATGGGCACCCCTCAATAGTCCTTCATCCACTGAGGAGCCGTACTAGTATTGAATTGGGATGATTGCAGTGGGGCCGGGGGTCGCCAGTTTCCTGTGTAATTACGTCCCGGGGGTCGGTAGTTGTTTTGGTTCCAATTAAAGGGAGATTGGCGAGGACGTGGTCTGAGGGGCTGGTTCGTAAACCCAGTTGTGACCTTCTGTAAAATAGCATCTACAGCTTGTTTAGTTTTGATGATCTGAGTGATCTTCTCTTTAGCCTCAGTATAGGTGTCTGGTTTTACGGGGTCGCAGGTCTTGTGGAGGAACCATTCGGGAAGTCTTCTCAGCAGGATTTGTAGGGTCTCAGGGTGTTGGATGCTGAATCCTGCCTTCTCAACTAAATCTTCAAATTGGCCAAAGAAGAGGTTTGGCTTTTTGAAATCCAGCTTCAATTCGTTTAGTAGAGAGAGAGCTTCTTCAGCTTCCGTGGAATCAGCGAATTGTTCAAGGAAGATTTCGACGAATCGTGTCCAAAGCGCGGGATAGTTATCGGTTGCAGGATTAAGGGTGTCTAGCCATTCTCCTATGGTTTTCGTCCAGGTGGATATCTCGGGTCCTTTCATGAGAGTGAGGGTAAAAGCGATTTTCTTCATAGGGGAGTCGTATCCGGCTACATCGCTGTTGACCCGTAGATAGGCTTTTACTTCTTCAATGAAGTTTTTGGCTTGTCGGGGATCTCCATAGAACATTTGGGGAAGTTGTCCCATAGCTTTTACATCATTAGCTGCAGGGACCGGAATGAATGCTTGGGGTCCGGGTTGGCCTCCTCCTGGGCCTCCTGGCCCGCCTGGTGGGCCACCTCCAGGGTTTCCTCCATTTCCTCTGCCAGATCCTCCTGGTGGATTTCCTCCAGGGTTTAGACATTGCTCCAATCCTCTGAGGAGAGCTCGTTGTGCTCGTGCACTGGCAATGTCTGATATCGCTGCATCTTGCTCGGACGACATGGCTACTTGTGTTTCTGTTCGGGTGGACATTTGTGATAGCTGAGTGGTGATACCATGAGGGATAGGTTGGTTTCGATCGATGGGTGGTTCTTCGATGGATGCTACACTTTCCGATTCTCGTTCTGGATCTTGGTAATCCTGGAATGCACTTTCCTCCGGTGGGAGCTTTGCCTCTTTATATTGCTCCGCAATTACTTGGACAGCTTCTGCAGTATCGTTATACTGCTCAACTTTGTTTGCGTTGGATCCGATTACCCAAAGATCTCGTGTACTAGGAGAGGGTTCAATCCACCTCCACGATCCGTTGACGTATGCGACTGCTCTGCTTTGTCAATTGAAATGTCCTGCTGCGTTGTCCGCGAAGAAGTTGAACGCCTTGCCTTTCTTAGGTTGATGTCTGAAGACTCGTTGGTTTGGTATTGCTCGAAGGGCTTCTTCCTGTGTGAGATGCGTGGGCTCCGTAGTTTGCCCTGCCCCTTTTCCTTTATTTGAGGACGCTGTGGTGAAGTAACAAAGTTGAGTCTAATGTCACCGCCAAGGTATTCGTCCCGCGGTATTAGGGACGAGTATTGGGGTTTGCGACACTAGAACTCGGAAACGTAGGAATGAGGGTTGATTAGGGGTTGAAACAAGTACCACTGTGCAAACGGTATAGAGGCCTAAGTCTCTGTGATGACCGTATTGCCAGCCTAGAAGGTATTCCAGTGTGAAGAAGTGCTGAGTTACTGCATGCTGCCTTAGGGAGAGAAAGGCGCTGCCACTCAGAAAGGAGGAGAAAAGGGGCAAGTCAACTGTATTGCGACAGGAGACTCAACTTGGTGAGTCCCGACACCGCGATGGCCTATTTATAGGCAGGCGGTAACGCCACTACTAGTACAGGGGATCCTCGGGCGCAAGACAAGAAAGGAATCGTAAGAAACGAGGCAAAAATGGGGGACGCGTAACGAAAATGAAACAGGGTACTGATAGCTAGGATACGTACTACTAGACTTATCAGTCCAAGATCAATCCAAACCTTATCACACAAGTCCGAGTTGTAACGTACAAATACAATCACGCGGTCAATGAATATCGTACCTGTGACACATATGGTTGCTCGCGAGATCTGGCAGATAACAGGATATCGTTTTACGTGAGTATATTTACTTGAGGTTTGTACGACGGATATCTTATCAATGGAATAGTGTTAAGGACAATAAATCCTTTAAAGCTCATGTCGGACACTCCTCGCGCTTCTGGTGCAGCCAGGATGAATACCATAAGAAGAGATCGAAACCTTCACAGAAGCCAGATGCAAAGCATAGAGATACCATCGGCATGAAGCGTTATCCCTGTCACAGCAAGCTATCGATCACCTATCAAGAAAAGAAGGCCGGATTCCCCTATATATTCATTAACCTCCAACATCACTTTAAACACGTAGTCTACACTGATGTTTCAATGCCACCGGAGGCCATGAAAGTAATTGAAGACCGGCTTGAGTGGCTTACAGTGCCGGACAAGCAAACTCGACAAATTTGCTAACTCCTGAAAAATAAATTTTTACTAAAAACTAAGATTGGGATCATGCTCAGGGGGGCTCAAAATGTACAAAAACACCCTTTGTGGACTTTCCCGCGTAAATTTTAGGGTGGCCAATTTTTTGGGTCCAATTTTTCGACATGAAATATGCCCATTTTGGGGTTTTCTCTAATTTACAATGGCATCGATCGACATGTAACCCATAGGGGTTAGGGGTAAGGTCACACTGGTGTTACCCATGACCCTTGCCAACCCGTCACTATTGTACATGTGGATCAAGTAGGTCAAATAAAGGCAAACTCAAACATTCCAACGCGAACACTTCGAAATTGAACTCATCAACACTCTCACCCTGGCCCCTGACGATAACGCAAATGCCTCAAACACAGACGCGAATGGTGCCAACACAAACACAAATGCACACCAATGCAATACGAACGGCGCCAACGCAAACACGAATGGCACCAGCGCAAATACAAGTGCAAGCAAATTCAAATGTAAATGCGAACGCGAATGCTGCCTAGTGTTGCTACAGCTTTGCTCGACTCCACTCCCGCTTGCTCGCCACCTGCTCGACCAAATTGGGATGGGTGGAGCCATTCCGGGCTGCTCAAGGCATCGCCGCCAACCCAACACAAACGGCGCAAACCCAACGCAAACGGCACAAACCTGACACAAACAGCGCAAGCACAAACGCAAATGCACGCAAGTCTAAATGCCGCCAACGCAAGCACTAATGCAAGTGCAAGTCCGAACGCATATCCAAATGCGAACGCAAACGACGCCAACGCCAATGCCAACGAGCAACACAATAGTGCCATCATATTTATTAGCTCCTGCATTCAAAGGATCCCGCAATTGCAGGTCTTCTTAGATGCAGGAGCTGATGCTCTTATGATGTGTACAGTGGGAGATAGCGGGTTACCTGTACCCGCCTTACCCATGGGTTGTGACCCGTGCTCCTCCTGGCACTCATGTATCTCTCCCTGTGTGTGAATGTACTGTACTCTTTATTTACTTGAAATCTCTTTTTTTTGTGCTTTGGACATCGCAAGCAGAAATGTGGCATGGGTGTCACGTGGGGTCCGCTGGTCCCTGTCACGTGGTTTCTGCAGCCTCTCCTGGATCTTTTTAATGAATTCGGAGAATGACATTAAGTTCAGAATAGCAAAGATAATCTATTTGCATGCTTTCCGAAGGGTTAACCCCAACTTTAGGGTTGGCCAATTTTTTATTTTTGTGAAAAATGAAAACATCGTTTCTGCGCATTTTGAGCAAAAATAAAACACTTATATTTTTTTGTCGAGTTTGCTTGTCCAGCACTGTACCCTGTCTGCAATGGTGTCAAAGATCCGAGCGATGTACCCTCAAGTCTCCGCCGCACAAGTGTACAATGCTTGGCAAGAGCAAAGCCAAACCCATTGGCGTTGCGATGACCTTCAATTGCTGTCAGCCAGGAAGCTTCTTAATGAATTCAAGGACGAAGTTGATGTCTTTGAACCTATTGGCATTCCTGAAGGAGTAGAGATTCTCGCGTGGGGTATGAAGAAGATAGCCGCGCCATTGAAGGGGAAGGTGGTCGAGATCGGGATGGATGCAACTTGTAGGCGCTTTCCCCATCGGTTTAGATCGATGCTGATCAAAGGACAGATAATACTAATTCGAAACATCTCGAGCTCTATAGTATCATGGCAGAGCATGATAATGCAGAATTTCCCTTGAGCTATTGTCTACTCTCAACAGCAAGCGCGATTACCCAAGGGAAAAGGCTCGAGGCGCTGGCAGCATGGGGCAGATCTTTACGAGATCAGTATACCATCAATCCGATCTTTATGCACGTTGATAAGGATATGGCCGAAATCGGCTGCTCAAAGAGAGTCTAGAACGCGAAGATCAGCCTCTGTTGGTGGCATCTCCGGCGCGCAGTCCGTACAAGATTATCAAAG
>QFEY01003465.1:0-35760 GCA_003316435.1 Russula virescens | reverse complement strand
GTGGTGATGGGGGTGGTGATACGTCATCATCTGGTTCATATCATGTGCTACCGCACGAGGATACGCCGGTCGATCGATCCGTACCGCGTCCGTCGGTCTTGCCTTCGAAACGAGGGCAGGAGTCGCCATTGATGGGGCGCGGTGGTGCGGTGCGTGGACGACCACATCCGCTGGAGTCTCCTGTGCCACTCGGGAGGAAGGGGAAAGAGCGGCAGGGTGGTGGAAGGAGGTGACTCTGGAGGTCGCGTAGATGGGGTGTCGCGATTTGCGAGATTTAGCACTTGGATGTCTTTCTTTCTGTATTATGCTCACCTTGGCTTGATGTCGCACTTTTGGCCACGTATAGGTAGAAATATAAAGCTTGCTATTGATGTACTGTTCTATAGGTTGTCTCATCATATCATTGACAGAGTGTGTGCGCGACTCACCAGGTCGTCTATGAACTTGCGCCTCTACTAAAGCCTTGACATGTCCTGGACGTGCAGAGGAAAAAGAGAAAAGAGCGCATATAAACGCGACATAAACCGAAAATCACGGTCTGAGGAGGTAATATGCGTGTTTGATGAGGGAAAGGGAGAAAGTGGTCAAGACGCGAGAATAAGGAGAGGACGCGTCTGTCACACGATCACGTCACAAGAGATGGCTCCATTTATTGCCGAAACGGCCCGGTTTTTGCATCTACACGGCGGACCATACTGTATGATGAGATTGTATAGTACATAAACTAGATTTTTAGGAGCCAGCAACGATTGGTACAAGAAAGTGCCATGAGGTCTGTATTGTAAATGACATAAAATGTCAGAATAATCGAGCTGCAGGGAAGCGCTTGGTTATCAATATCTCCGACCTTCAATTGTCCCCGACCGCTTCCCTAATAACATTCAACAATTGTGACCACAAGGTGACCGGAAAGCTAACTTCCCAAGGGCCATCTTTCATATGTGCCGCGAGTCCTTCTACGGAGAGCGTTTGTAACGCAAGCAACACCTCCGTTACCCGGTCTTCGCCGAGCACTCCCAGGGCTGGTGTAAGCCATAGCGCGAGTTCATTTGATTGGACTTGGTTCTCCACAGCAGGAAAGAAGCGCAACAGTTGCGGCCATTTGAAGTTTGGCATTCTGATCGCCCAAAGGCTCCAAGGTATCTTCACGGGATGCTTAACTGTTTGGAGACCACAGGTGGAAATAGCAGATCGACAGGACTGGGTCAGAGAATGAAGCTGTTGATTACCGGTGAAAGCACTTTTCCACCACCAGGGGAATCTTGTGATTCAAAAGAGAGAGAGATAAGGAGGTAATTACGGTGAAGCTGCATGCATGTATGGCCGAAAGCCTGGACCGTTTCTCTGATGATAGCACATTACTGCTACCGCTGTCGCATCTACTGGGGTTTCCGGTGATACTATGGAAGAAGGGGAAAGAGCAGCAAGGTGACGAGACGAAACGACCAGATGCCAAGCACTCATGGGTGGGCTGAGTAGGGCCCTGTGGGGGATAGGTGGCACGCTTTGCAGGCTTCAGTCCTCTGAGATATTTCTTTCTGTATATTGACGTCGCATTTATTGTTGCATATGGACACTACATTGGGTAGAAATATAAAGCTTGCTATTGATATATCATCCTGTACTTTGTCTCATCACAGTAACTGCCGGAAAATGTGGCTGACTCACCGATTCACCGTGTCTTGGACACACGTGGGTGCACAGGTGGGAGGAAGAAATTGGAGGATGGACAAATATAGGGATGACGCAAACGAAATGCGTCGGGAAAACGAGTCTCTAAGCACGAATTCGAACGCGTGCCAGTGCCACAAATGCGACGAGATGTCCCTTTTTCTTGCCGAGAGTGGCCTTGTCCGGGTAAAGACGAGTCTGCATCCAGTTCTCTGTACTACAGCAAGAGAGATCCTACAATGAAATTAGATAGAGAATCCAAACGTGCGGAAATAGGGAATTTCAGGCGTCGGCAACGAATGATCAAATTCGATCAAAGATTATGCCCACAGCGCAACTAGATGGCACAAAGTGGTATAGTGATTCAATTGCCGAGGAAGGGAGCACTGGCTACGAATACGATTAAGATGTAGACTGCTATGCGATGCACATCTTACACTGTAGTCTTCTCGGGTCAACATTGAACGGCTATCGGGTGACTGGAGAGCTGTCTCGCGGCCACAAACCTCCCAATGGCTTCATCTTCAGGCGACACAAGTCTCTCCACGAAGAGATTCTGTAGCGCGGGCAACAACTCTGTTACCTGTCCCCCGTCGAGCTCTTCAAAGACTGCTGCGAGCCATGGCGTAACCTGTTCGGATATGTATAGGTTCTTTACTGCAGGAAAAAGGCGTAGAAGTTGCAGCCATTGGGCGTTCTTCATGGCCTCTCCCCACCATGGAGGTGAAAAATATTTCTCGAGCTTGAAGTCGTATCGACCAAACGTATCCAGAGCTTTAAGCTGCCAAACCGAGTCTCTGCATATGATCGACGACGTAAGCCAGAGTGTCTGGCCACCGGCGGTCTCTGCTTCTGAAGAAAGTGAAATGCGAAGGAGGTTGTCGTGGAAGAGCATGTGTGCGTGATTGAACGCTTCGAACATTTCTGCGGGACCAATGAACGGGGAGATAGTTGAGGTGTCGAAGATGGCCGAATTAGAGAATTTTATGTTGACGAATTCGAGCAGAGGGGTATCCAGGTGGTCAAAAAGGCAATATAAGTATTCATTTTCGCCACCGTAGGTGAGACTGGTGAGGACAGGGAGGACGACGCGCTCCCGAATAGGTGGATGTTGGCTTGTCCGGTCGATGCTCGGTTGATCGAATGCAAATCCAATTCGAAGTGTTTCGAGTCTGGTCAATGAAGACAGGCATTTAGCCATGACCTCTGGAGAAATATAACCGGGACGGGGAACATCCCAAAGCCAAAGATGAACGAGGCCAGTTGCAGACAACAACAGTTTCGGCAACGTTGGGAATGCGATATTGTTGAATAAGTAGAGTGATTGCAGACTTGGGGCGGATCCACCCAGGAACGAATCGGGAACGATAAAAGTACGTTCGCGGACTGACTGACGTTCGAGACGTTCGAGTTTGAGATGCGTAAGTGCCGGAAATGAGCATCCCATCAATTCCGCCAGTGTTCCAATTGCCCAATCCCAACGGATCTCGATATATATTTCCCTGATACGATCGTTTTGTTCCAGAGCAACGGCGAGATTATCCTTGTTCTCATCTTTGAGGCGCAAGTCCGACAACCATACGACGATGGGCAATGCTGGCCAGATGTCCAACCTCTCTCGTACCGGTGTTCCAGGGGTGCAGAGAAGTCGCAGGTCGAGGCGACGAAGTGACCCAAACACGACATATCGCCATTGACGGCACACGTGTACCAGCCTCTCCCAGTCGGCTCTAGGCCGAGCCTCCAGCATCTCCCACAGATTTTCACGTGTATCCTTGTGCGTATAAAAAATGAAAATTGCCAAGAGGACCTCGTCTGGAAGCTTGTCGATTGTAAGACGACCTCCATTATCACATGAGCGGTCAACGGTCATTTCATGGGCCACATGCATAACTTACTTTGAATCTGTCTGGTTGAACCCTCCGACAGGGAGTGATGTGTATAACAATCTTCCCTCGATGACCCTTCCGAAGGCCCATCTATTGGGGTTAATAGCACGGCAGGGGTTACAGGCTGTAGTTGGGAGACTTGGTCACTAGCCCAGGGTGAGCTATAAGAATATAGAGTTTTGTAAGATGAAGAATGAAATGGCACAGTAGACTTCCTTCCACATACGGGAGAGGACCCATCGGTGTGAATTTGACGTCCAGGGAAGAAATGGTTGTCTGAAATGTACAAACTGAGCGGGTAAGACGGGCTGATATATTGACTTATATAATCATCACACTAACGCGTCCATCACATGACCGTGTCTCGCGAAAAAGTCTACAGTCGCGAATTTGTTTGAAAGATGCGACGAAGTATCCCTTGTTCTTGCCAGGCGGCCCTGTTTCTGACCGCAGTTGTGAACGCATGGAAACAGGACGTTGCGTGAGTAGAGACGAGTGGTAAAAGACAATGCCTACGAAGTAACAAGGTGCCACGAAATGGTACAGTAATTCAAGTTTCTGGAGGGTGTTTTGGCTATCAATACGTTCGTTATATTATTCATAGGTCGCCACTCAACGCACATCCTATACTGTAGTCTTCCCGGGCCAACGCTGAACAACTACGGGGTGACTGGAGAGCTGCCTCACGGCCATAGCCCCCCAATGGCTTCGTCTACAGGCGGCACGAGTTTCGCTATAAAGAGATTCCGTAGCACGGGCAACGCCTCTGCTACCTGTTTTCCATCGAGCCCTTCAAGGGCTGATGCGACCCATAGCGAAAGTCGTTCGGATACGTACAGGTTTTTCACCGTGGGAAAAAGGTGAAGAAGTTGTAGCCATTGGGTATTCTGTGTGACTTTACTCTACTCAGGGGGTGAAAAATATTCCTCGGGCTTGAAGTAGTGTCGACCTGACGTATCCAGACTCAGCGTGATGTTGTAACTGGAACACTGAGGTCAAGTTCTACCTTGATGATTGACGTGCAGCCCTACTTCTAGTTATCATTATTGACGCCGCAACCGCGGATCCGAGGAGTGCTGCTTCAAGCGCGCAACATTTGTATTGGCACAGGTCAGTGACTGGGAAAAAAAGACTGCAATGATGGGGATCAACAGTGACAGGTGCTTGCCAGTGACTATCCGCAGCTCACTGTTCGACCGCCCCCATGAAGTGGGATTTGCGTTGTGTCCTTCCGCTCCTAGTCTTATCTACAAGTTCCTTTGCCCTTCCATCCAAAGCATCATATCATGACAGCAACGGAACATATCAGGCTACTTTCCGAGTTGATGGGTTGTTGGGGCGACGTTTTTTTGAATGGCAACAACCCCCCAACCCTAATTCTACCCACCATTTGATATTTAGTAGCGTAAGCGGCTTGTTGCAACGATGGCCAAACACCTATCGTAGAAATGGTGCGTCGTATCCCTTCAACTTCCACGGACTCTCAGACGCTAACAACCTGATGCATGCTCATTTCAAACCCTCGCGTCACTCCCGCTCCCAGGCCACAGCATGGTGCCTGCGACTATTCCCAGAGGTACAATTTTGTACCATGGACGTACCGATGATCATCTCCCAGACGCGCCTGATTGGCTCGCATTTGACTTTGAACATGCCTATATATTGTGTATAGGTCCCTGCTACATGATATCGGTACAAGCAAAGCGAGACCTCCATCTCTTGTACTTCGATGGTTCAAGCGCAGCGAAAATGAAGGGCGGAACTATGGACACTCAAGATATTCTCGCCTGGGGGGAGCTCAAACCTGACAAGTATAGACAAGAGTGGGAGCGCATCAAAATTTTGTGCAACTGGGGAAAGCCCCTTGGCTTAGATGGATTCGTCAGGATGGTGTTCCATTTGTCCGTCCTCGTTGTCGTTTATTGCACTGTTGTCTCGAACTGATGGTAGTATCACAGCGAAGTCATGCTATGTGATTTTTCGCATGGCGTGGAGGTCGTCACATTCCTCAACCTCTTACCGAAGAACGTAACCGAACCACGGCGCCCACTTCCACCTCAACCTAAGCCGCCATCCGGCTGGCGTGGTTCGCTCGAGAAAGATTATGTCAATTTCTTCCAAGCCCGTGTCGCTGGAGGTTGGCACGACCGTGCGCCCGGAGAGACCCGTGTCCATCTTAATTACACGGGACTCGTCACTTTCTATGACCCAATGCTGTCAAGTCTTGTTGAGGCTCGCCAGGAGATGGACCGAATCCACTACCGGTTGGAAGGAATCTCCTCATTAGACACAGAGCGTGTGCTCACGGAACTGCGCTCTGTACTAACGCGTAAGCGAGGTGACGAGAGTGGAATCGACTGGGGTAGCATCACACGAGTGGTAATGGAGCGCTATGGGGACCGCCTCGAATATTTGCGCTTCCTGCTCTCGCCAAATGCGACGTTCGAGGATGCGGCCGAGCAAGCAGCCGCAGCACGCGAGCAACTTCTCGTCATGCTCGTGCCATATATTACGACTGAGGACGTCCCGCAACAGCTACCCGCGTCAGCCAACATGAGTTGGGCTGCGCCAGTGGTGCGTCGCTGCGCGACGACGCAGACATCACGTATTCCGCCGAGCTTGCTCACGCAACAAGAGATGCGCATCCACGCGGCGGTCGAAGGTACCCTTCATGAGATATGCCGGCGCTTGATGCTCGTGTGGCTGGAATTCTTTGATGTCGAAAGGGAAAGCGAAGCAAAAGCGGCGGAAGCGGTCGAGATAGGCCGCAAGCATGTTGATGAACTGATGGGTTGGCTGGATTGGCCGTTGTGGCTTCGATGTGAGCCTGCGTGCGGCCCTGGGGTACGTGACCCGATTGCCAAATTTCGACATCGAAGCTTACTGTCGCTTGCTATGGCGCAAAGGAGAGCTGTCAACTTCCAACATGGCCATTCCTCATAGGGGAGGATCCGTATAACATGGCGCCACATTGCATATCTCCCAGGGATGAACTTGGCTAGTCATATACGACATTCCAGTACTGGTTCCCTTTGGTGTGATTGACTTTCATCAGATCTTATTGCAGAGAAATAACAAACGCCGACTATGTGGCACCGCTTTGACCGCTTGGGTAATAGGGGATCACGACACATCGGTAGGATTCGGGAAACATATGGCAGTGAGTAGAACAATGCTAGTGGGAGAGTATATGTTCCGCGGCGCGCGGTCGAACATAGTGAGAACATGTTGGTCAGAGGTACAGGAGAGCAAGGTGGGCAGTAGAACCCAAAAGGCCGGCCTCTGGGTTTGAAACAGGCCTTGGATTACTCTTAATACAAGTCCTTAACAGGCCGAGTCACAATGATGTTATTCTTATTCACAGGGGAGACCCTCCCGGGCCAAGGCCTAGGCTTGCAGCCAAAACATCTTGAGTATAGGAAATGATTAATGATGTACTGCGATGAAGGAGTCTTTGCTCGTCATACAGGCTCCTTGTTCCCGTACCACCACCATCCACTCTTTTCACCCACACTCAGCCCATTGCCTCTACGGCATCCACTGTACACCGGCCTTGGTGGGGCCACTGATTTTGACGAACACTGCGGGGTGCTCACTCCACTTCACCTCTCCCACCCCATACGCCGGCCGTCCTCACCGGTCCCAACGACGCCGGCCTCTGTCCACTCGCTCCCTGGGACTGGGAACCCCAGGTGTAGCTCGAGCTACGACGGGCCTCGCACTTCGCCTACCCCCACATCATACCCCAGCCGTCCCCACTGGCCCTTTACCGCACACCCTGGGCGGGTACCCCTCGCAAGAGGAAACTCTGACCCGTTCACACGGGCCAGAGGGTCCAGGGTCCCTGCGCCACGACCCCACTTTGCAGCATCACACCCCGAAACCGTTCACACGCCTAAACCCCGACGCCGATCAAGAAGGAGGTGCTCGTTCCCAGGGACTAGGGACCCCTGGTTGTAACATGAAGCTAATTCGGAAGGTTGGTTAGGGTGGGAGGGCATGAGAGCGGACGGAGGGGCGCGTGGGCACTTACTGTTCTAGTTTCCGTCTTCCGTTTCGCTACGGACCTTTTCTCTGACTTACACTACCCCGCTCGTTTACGATTCGGTACTTACTACGCGCCCCGTCGGGCATGACTCACTCGGACTTATCTCCATGCCTTAAGGCAACCACTCTAAGGCAGCTATTTTGTAGCAGCTACCGCACTTGCAGAAATGCTCATGGATTCGGAAAAAAAAAAGTCTTTGCTTTGAAGTACTGTATCAGCGACGGGCTGCGAGCCCGCGAGCGTATATGCAAATTATGAGTCAGTCCGCCATGGGTGAATTCCTGATTCTAAACTACCGTGGTAGAGGCGAAACACATGAGACGATCCATTCGTGTAATCGCGTGCGCCGACCTACATCTCCACCCAAAAATCTGGTTAATTTACTTTGTCTTCAATCCTACAACTGTGGCACGCAAGCATTTCACGCAAGCCATACGTGCGACCTCACTTTGCAAGTGCAATGGGTAGCTGACCACGGGCCTCAGCATTGGGGCTCGGTGTTCCAAAAGTCGATGAGAAGCCACATATCACATAGTTCATCACCAGCATCACCAGTACATCACCACAGGCCCGCTTCTAAAGAAGTTACTTGACGCACAACTGCGTTCGGCTGTGCGTACTAAACAAAACAGGTGTGTCATTCGGTTCGGCAGAATCCCGAAGCGGTGCCTAATTCCTAGGATGAAATGAAGCTGCGGGTCTCCGGCATCCCTCGCATCCGGTATAAGTGAAGAGGGATTAAGGAACCCAATGGCCGGTCGGAGGGTACAGAGTAAGGAGAACGCCAGGATTACCACTAGACACGATGGTAGTGGTACCGACCAGGACGAATGGCGGAGACCTGCGGAAAAGGAGTCAATTGTCAGAATGAACCCTTAACTGGACTACAAACACCGCGAAACAACAACGCGACGACCGCCCGCGCATGCATGAGACCGTAGGTAGACGACATTTCAAGTTGACGAATCGCCTTTTGAACCTGCATCCACTCCTTTGCACGAAGTGCGCGTCGAAGCCAGTGTCAGCTCCGTCATCGCAACGCTCAAGGGGCAAATTCGCATTCTGCCAACATACTCCCATCTACGTTCCGCAACGGTAAAGACTCAGGCGGTGATGGTGGTGGTGACGACGCGCCGTCATCTAGTTCATACCATGGGTCGGTAGAATGCACTGGAATGAGGGTACGCCGGTTGATTGATGCACCCGTTGGTCGCGTCATCTCAGTGCGGGTTGGAAATGTCAATAATGGTAACTCATGCGGATGGCCACATTCCCTAGAGTTAGAGTTTCCGGTGCCATCACCAGAGAGGAAGGGGGAAGTAACTTCAAGTAAGGTACGCTGACGAGATGTGACGAGATGCCACGAACTCATGAATGGTATTAGTAAAGGATAGGCGGCGCGTTTTGAGAGATTTTGTACTCTGATATTTATGTTTTATTTGCGTTCGTGTCCCATCACAGCATGACCGGAATCCCGAAAAACGCAAGCAACAGACCGTGTCTGCAGTCCTGTCGAGATCACGCATCCATAGCGGTTCGCCGTCTTGCCAGCATCTCGATGCACAGACGGGGTTAACAAATGAAAGAAGAGCGCATACAAACGCCTGTAAAAATGTCATGCTCTAGAGAGGTTGTATGCGTGTTTTACAGGGGAAGGGAGAAAGTGAGACGAGAAAATGGGGACTCGGATGCGCCTGTCACATAATCACGTGCAGGTAGTCACAAAAGCGTCACAACGGTATGACGCGATGACGCGATGACGAGTTGACACTCAACACACCAAAACTGTGTTTCTCCAAAAAGCGGCGCATTTTCTGGCTTCTAGGCTCCTAATGGATAGTAGAGAAACTAGGTGAAGTTGAGTTCTCCGCATATGACGTACAGACGGTACAGTAACAGTATTCAAAAGTGATCATACAGGGAACCTACTCTTGAGTCTTGACCAGCCACTGGCATGCCTATGACTGCGAAAGAAAACATTGAAGCCGGTAACACCCAATAGTAAAGTAACTCAAGTTGCACGGAAGTGAACATTAACTATCAACCAGCTGTCTCCCGATCCCGACGCATATACTCTACTATATTTTTGCCTGGCCAGCGTCGAACAACTACCGGGTGACCGGAGAGTTGTTTCGCGGCCACAAACTTCCTAAAGGCTTTCAGTATAGGTGGAACGAGGCCTCTAATGAAGAGATATTGTAGCGCAGGCAATACATCCATTATTTGTGCCCAGCTGAGCTCTTCTAGGACTGGTGCTAAATATAGTGCGAGTTCCTTGCACATGCAAACAGTCTCCAAGGTGGGGAAAAGGCGTAAAAGTTCTATCCATTTGGAGTTAGGCGTGCGGTCTCCCCAGTGTGACCTAAGCCTTTCATGTTGATCGAAGTCGGTGATGGGACAGGCGTTGGTAAGAAACTGAAGCTTCCAAACTGACTGGCGGCATTTGACCGACAACAAAAGCGTCTTGCCATCGGTGACCCCTGCTCTGGGCAAAAGTGAGATGGTGAGGAGGTCATTGAAAAAAATCATATGTGCGTGTTTGAAAGCCTCGAATGGTCTTGTGTGACCAATGAAGGGGGCAATTTGTGAGAGGTCAAAGACGGTAGGATCGAGGAATCCTATTATGACAGACTGGAGTGGAGGAGCATCTATGCGGGCAAAGATGTGATACAAGTACTCGTGTGCGCCCTCGAAGGCAAACTTGGTGAGGGCGGGAAGGACGGTACGTGTGAGAGGAGGTCGAGGTCGACTTGCTCGATGGGGACGGGGTCGAGAGTATTCAAATCGAATTTCAAGCTCTTTGAGTCCAGTCATCGAGGAGAGGCATTCGGCCATCGCCTCGGGGGACATGTAACCGGATTGGGGAATATCCTCGAGCGTAAGGTGGACCAGGCCGGTGGCAGACAACAGTAGTTTCGGTAACGTAGGGAATGCAGTATTCTTCAAGCGGAGCGATTTTAGACCCGGGGCAGATCCACCGAGGAATAATTCGGAAAGTACTATCCGTGTGTACCTGCCCGAAGAAATGTCGACATATTTCAGGTTAGGGTATGAAAGCTGCGTCAAGTCTTCCAGTATTTCCAATCCAGTAATCGAGATGAGGCGGACATAGAGTTGACAGACACGATTGGTTTGCTCGAAAGCCGCGCAGAGGTCATCCTCCATGTTACAGTCAAGGTAAGGCACCCATAAGACGATGGGCAATGACTCTGGCCAAATGTCCAACATGCTCCTCGCAGGCGTTTCATTTGTGCAGACGAGTCGCAGGTCGAGGCGATGCGATGACTCGAACACGAGGTATCGCCACCTACGACACACGTGTACAAGCGTCTCCCATGCCCTCTTATGGCGGGCCTTGCACTTGCACAAACGGAATATCCTTAAGAGGACTTCATCTGGAAGTATGTCTATCGCAAGACGGTCTACTAGTACATGGTCGCAACTGAACGGTAAGCGGTCATTGCGAGGTGCTAGACCCAAAACGTACCTCGATCTTTTCTGGTCGGTTCTCCAGACGTACAGTTCGAGTGATGTGTGCGATGGTCTACCATCAATGGGCTTTCAGAAGCGCTACCTATTGGAAGAGGTAGTCCGGTGGTGTTAGGAGGGATCGCGGGATATAGTTGAGAATTTATAGTTGAGAAACTTTGGTCAGTCATCCTCTCGATCAGGTCCGAGTCTACGAGGACGAGGGATTTGTCAGATGAGGAAGGGGCACAGACTCGCAGTAGGTCCCTTCGACATACCTGTTAAAACGCATCGATAAGAAATTGGGAATGGGCGCCTGGAAAAGACGGGGCCACTTTACGTGCGACGCTAATAATAAGTTAGCTGGGTGACCAGCGCGGGTAGGGTGTGCCCCATGTCACATGACTGACCTCGTACGTATTATTACTACGTAAATATGGGTCAGGATACGTAGCCATTCATGACAAACTTGAAGGGTGTGTCGATGACACTGAAATCTTTGTAAGGTGTGTATATAGACAAGGCATAGGTGAACCTTGAAGCGCATGGTCTGTCACCTCGTCTGATGAGGGGGTGGAACTTAGTTGGGAGGCGATAGCCGAACATTTCTGTCACATTATTCCCAGTCAGAGAGGACAAAATTGAACCCAGCAAATATAGAACTTTATTGGAAGTGCTTATTCTAGGATACGAGACCGACAATGATAGTTGCGTATTTAAAGAAAACTAGCGACTAGCGTCACTAGGGTCAGCGACGAGTGGCAAGGCTAAGGGATCAGATTAGTAAATGATACTAAATGGTATAGTAGTTTGAGTTCCGTTTCAGTGATGAGATCACTTATTCATCGTCAATCTCCACCCAGCGTTGGACAGCTACTGGCCGACCAGAAAGGTCTCTCGCGACGATAAATTTCCTAATGGCTTCTTGGAACTGGACCGGACCCGAAGGCTGGATACTTCCTACGAATAAATTCCGTAGAGCAGGCAATACTTCCGTTATCCGTTCCTTGTCAAGCCCTCGCAGGGCGGGTGCGAACCAGAATGCAAGATCCTCGTCTATGTATATGTCCTCCACTGCGGTAAAAAGGCGTAAGAGATCCAGCCATCGGGCACTTTGCATATTGTCTCCAAGAACCGGTGGATCTTGATGATCAAGCTCGCGACCGTCGCCGAATGAACGACCTGACTGAGTTAAGCTCAAGTACCGGAGTTGCCAAGCCAAGTCTTTGTATATGAGTAATAACTTGTGTGTGTTACGACCTGTGGTCCCTTGTCGTGGAACAAGCGTGACTTCGACAAAGTCCCCAAAAAGGAACACGTAAGCTTGAGTCAGCCCTTCGAATGGCTCTGTCCTACTAAGGAATAAGGAGATTCGTGGGGTGTCAAAGATGATTGGAGTTAAGAACTTGGTAATGATGCGATTAAGGGAAGGGGTATCTAGACGGGAAACAAGATCCTCCAAATATTCGTATGCGCCTTGGAAGCTAAGGACGGTGAGCATGGGGAGGCCAATCCGTGTTAGAGGTGGGCGTCGGCTTGCTGGGTCGGGACGACATCGAGCGGATCGGAATCCAATTAAAAGATCTTCAAGTCTGGTCATCGCAGAGAGGCAATCCGCTATTGTTTCTGGGGAAATGTACCCTGCACGAGGAATATCCTCGAAGTGAAGACGGACCAGGCCAGTGGCAGACGATAGTAGTTTCGGCAATGCCAGGAACACAACGCCCTTCACGCAGAGTGACTGTAGACGTGGGGCAGATCCACCCAGGAACGAATCTGGAACGACTAACGCCCCATCGCTGTACGACCGAAGTTCAAAACGCGTCAGTTCTGGGAACGAGACATTCATCCGTTCCACCATAAAGTCCAACGAATGATTTTTAAGGACGTCGATATAGATTTCACAGATGCGATCCTTTTGCTCCAGGGCAGGAAGGATCTCATCCTTAATGTCGGAGTCGACGTCAAGGACTCGTACGACGATGGGTATCGATGGTGGCCAGATATCCAGCATTGTCTTCACAGAGCGTGCACCTGTGCAGAAAAGTTGTAGTTGCAGACGACGTGGTGACCCGAACACGATGTGACGCCACCGTTGGCAGACGTGTACCAGCTTCTCCCATTGGTATGACCAGTCGTACAAAGAGAAGTCGAAAATGTTTAGGAGGACATTGTCCGGAAGTACGTCGATTGTAATGCAACCTATATTACAATATGGTCAGCGATGGGTTCAGGGTACTGCCACAAAGGATGTATCCCAACCTTGTTGCGCTGTTCCCTCCGTCGTCCAGTGGGCTGACGAGTGCTCGGCCGTTGATACACTTTCGGAAGGCCCGTCAATTAGAGACGACAATCCAGAAGTGATGGGAAGCATCGATTGGGCGGCTATGTGGAACGCAGTTGGGAGACTCGACGACTGACAGTACTGACGCGTTGATCAGGGATATAGTAACCGTTAACTGAGGAATGGACCAAACAACACTTTCAATATACGAAAAAGTAATCGGCAAGAATTCTTGTCTGGGAAGAAGTAGGTTACTTGCAGCAACAATGGCACTTTCAAGTTGATCGGACACCCGGGACGCGTCTGACGCGTCTGTCACACATCACACGATCACGCGACCGCGAACCGTTACAAGCCGTCACGCGTCACGACTTGGACTTTGCTTTCGAAGTGTGCTTCCCGGGAGATAAATGATACCAGTTATACAGATTAGTTAACTCGAGATAGACCAGATAAACCCTCTCGGTGTAGCCGTATTCCGCTATTAGAAAGTATTGCAAGGTGATGCACTTCTCGATGGCTGTTCAGACACACCGCGATGCCATAAGAGAATACTCTACGCAAAGGACACATCACACTCTAGTTACTCTTTCCCTGTTTTCAAAACAGCTCCAACCTGTCGTGGGTGAACATGCGCTAGGAGGATTGGGGAAGGGAGGGTGTGCTTGCGCGACTCGAGTTGGAGTTTTCGTACAATCCCTCATCCCTACGAGTAGCGAGATGGGATGACAGCTACTCTTTTATTCTGAAACAAGACTGTCTCCGATATACAAAGGGAGGGGGGCATTCTATTCCGTAAATGAAGTTCTATATCCGAAAAGACTGGAAAAGTTGAGCATGATGGCGACTGGTATGTAGATGACACCCAACGGCACTGCAATACAAGTTCCAAGCATGCGGATAAATCAGATATCAGTCCGCGACTGTCTCCCAATGCAGATACTACACTTCTCCTGGCCAACGTTGAACAGCTACCGGTTGGCCGGCAAGCTGTCTCGCGGCTACAAACTTCCCAAAAGCATCCTCTACAGACGGTGCCAGTGTTTTTACGAGGAGAGTTCGTAGCACAGGTAACACCTCCATTACTCGATCGTCAACAAGCTCTTCTAGAGCCGGTGCGAGACACCGTGCAAGGCCCTCGGATATGCGCAGGTTCTCCACGGCGGGAAGAAATCGTAAAAGATCAAACCATTTGGCGTTCGGCATACCGCCCAACCAAAGTGCCAGCGAAAGGGGTTCCTCAATGTCGAAGTCGGGGAAGGGAAGTTGATGAGACAGAGTTAGATGGCGAATACGCCAAATTGAGCTGCTGCATTTCATTGACATTACGAGCGTCTTTCCACCTGTGGTCCCTTCTCTTAAAGAAAGTGAAACGACGAGGAGGCGATTGCGAAGGTGCATGTCTGCGTGTCGGGATTCCTCGAGTGTTTCTGCGTGTCCGATGAAGGGGGCAATTTGTGAGACGTCAAAAATCGCCGGATTGAAGAATCTTATCTTGACCGCAGCAAGTATCGGGGCATCAATGTGAGCGAAAATATAGTACAAGTACTCGTGTTTACCATTAAAACCGAGTGTGGTGAGCATGGGGAGGACGGTGCGTGAGAGAGGAAGCGGATGTTGGCTTTCTCGATTTGGGAAACTTTGAGCAGATCGATATAGAATTTGAAGTGTTTCAAGCCTGGTCAACGAGGAGAGGCAATCGACTATCGTCTCGGGAGGGATGTAATTCCAAGAACAAATGTCACAAAGGCGAAGACAGACAATGCCGATGGCAGACAAAAGTAGCTTTGGCAACGCCGGGAATGCAATCCTTTTCAAAGCGAGGGATTTTAGATTTGGGGCCGATCCACCAAGGAGCGAATCGGGAATGAATAACTCTCGCATCGAGAACGACCGAAGATTGAGGTGTACAAGGGAAGGGTATGGAGCCTTCATCAATTCCACCAGTCCTTCGAATGCCATCTTTGAATAGACCTGGATATTGATGTCACAGACGCGATCATTTGGTTCGAGAGCGGCAACAAGGCCATCCTCAATACCCTCATCGTCAGGGCCATAATCGCGTACAATGATGGGAAATGCTGGCCATATCCCGAGCATCGTCTTCACGGGCTTTCTAGCCGTGCAGACAAGCTGCAGGTTGAGGCGACGTGGTGATTCGAGCACGAGGCATCGCCACCGCCGGCATACATGTACCAGCTTCTGCCACTCCTCCTCAAATGCACAGAAATCGAATATCCCTAAAAGGACTTCATCGGGAAGCGTGTCGATTGTAATAACGACTATGTCATGACCATCAGCGGGCGACGCATCGTGCTCACAAAAGGTGTACCTTGACCCCGTTTGGTTAGCACCTTCGTCGTTGAGCGATGGATGCAATTCTTGGCTATCGATGAGTTTTCGAAATGGTCGTCGATTGAAGGCGACAGCCTGGCAGAGTTAGGAAGTATTGATTGTGTGGGTGCAAAACGCAATTGGGAAGCATGGTGACAGACATTCTCTTCATCAAGGCTAAATGTGTGCGATTTTGTTAATTAAAGGGCACAGTAAACCGCCAGTGCCTTCGACATACCGGCAAGATGTCATTGGTGAGGATTCGGTGTCTGGGTTAGAAGTGGGATGTCAAACCAAGCAAACCACCAGCGTCTGATCCGGTCCGGCCCGGATTTCGGATTCCGACAAAAGATGGCGGTGTGATGGCGGTGGTCACTTCCGATGGCGGCATTATCATGTTGCATTCAAGGGAAGAGGGATTAACACGATCACAATTACGCAGGCAAAATTACAAAGCCAGTGCAGATTTAAAGGATTACATATATCATCGACCATGACAGGACGCGCTTACTCAGGCTAGTGCCGATTTCCTCTTACCCAACGCCGGACGGCTACAGGGTGACCAGAGAGCTGTCTTGCGGTGACAAACGTCTTAATGCCTTCCTGGACGGGGCCTGATGGCTGGAGCCTTTCGATGAATAGATTTTGTAGAGCGGGCAACACCTTCGTCGGTATACCCTCACTGGCGACCTCTTGCAGGGCGTGCGCAACGCGCAACGCGATTTCCTCGGATAAGTATAGATTCTCTACGATGGGAAAAAAGTGTAAGAGTTCCAGCCACCTGGCGTTCTCCATGTCGTCTGCCCAGGGCGGTGAAGCCCGATTGGAGTCCGTGTCCGAACCCGAATCCGTGTCAGCGTCCTCAGGCTCGTGGACGTCGAAGTGTTCGAGTTCGGAAGGTGAAGAGGGTGCGAAGAACGGACGACAGGCCTGGGTCAGAGACCAAAGCTGCCAACGCGATTCTCTGCATTTGATCAAAAGCACTGATTGAAGGGTCTTTCCACCACCATCAAGTCCACCACCACCGCTCGCGGCAGCAGACCACGTTCGCGAAGAAAGAGTGATGTCGATAAAGTCGCGGTGAAAGAGCATGTGTGCCTGATTGAGCGCTTTGAACGGTTCCGTACAGCCGACGAACGGGGCGATTTGTGAGACTTCAAAAAGGGCCGGATTGAAGAATCTCATATCGACATACTTGAGCACAGGGGTATGTATGTGAGCGAAAACGTGGTCCAAGTACTCGCTGGCGCCCTGGAAGGCAAGCGAAGTAAGCGCGGGAAGAGTAGCGCGTGTCACTGGAAGACGATGCGGATGTGGACTTGCTTGGTCGCGTTGGGATCTAAATTGAATGTAAAGGTCTGCAAGCTTGGTCAATGCGGAAATGCAAGCGACCATCGCCTCGGGTGAGATGTACCCGGAATCAGGAATGTCCCAAAGGCCGAGAGAGACGAGGTCGGTGGTGGATAAAAGCAGTTTGGGTAATCCTGGGAATGGAATGCCTCTCAAGGAGAGCGATCGTAGACGAGGAGCGGATCCACCCAGGAACGAATCGGGAAAAACCGGCGCCGAGTCTTCCGACGAGCAGAGGTCGAGGTGTATCAACTCATCAAATGGGCCTTGCATCGCTGCCGTGAGTATCTCCAACCCAGAGTTAGACACATCTTCCACGTAGATATCATGGACACGGTCTCGGTGTTCCAGCGCGCTTGTGACGTTATCGATGCCCTCCCCAGAGTCGAGCCCAAACACCCGTACAAAGATAGGAAACGCTGGCCAGATATCCAACGTGGTCTTCACGGGTGTTCCGGCGGTGCAGACAATTCGCAGGCAAAGGCGACGCGGTGCCCCAAATACGATGAATCGCCACCGTCGGCATATATGGACCAGCGTCTCCCATGCCTCTTCGTCTTCCACTCCACACACGCAGGAGCTGAAAACATCCAAGAGGACGCTGTCTGGAAGCATGTCGATTGTAACATCACCTACATGATCGCACATGCTAGTGATTAGTCAGCAGTCATTGTAGCTGCATGGAGGACGTACCTTGTCCTCGTATGGTTGACTCCTGCGACGTGGGGCGATGGGAGGAGCGATGCTTTGCCGAAGATTTGAAAGAGCTTTCTAGAGGGCGAGCTATTGGAGGTGACGATCCTGAAGTGATAGGCAGTAATGCTTGGAGGGTGGTGGGGCGTAGTTGGGAGACTTGATAAGAGAGGTTCTCTTGAGTTGGTCTATAAGTATATGAGAGTTGCGTTACTCAATGAACAGTAAACTTCCTTCGACGTACGGACGAGAGCCCATCGGGGAGGGAGAGGGACCACGGAAGGAGGTGGAAGTGGCTGTTGTGGAGGTACTGGTACCTACTAGTAAGCCCAAGACGGGAACCGGAACCGTGTGACGGCGAGCTTATGAACAGGCTGTCAAGCTATGAGAAAGATATCCCGATACGCAGCCCCGTAAGTGTACCCACACCGCCCATATCCAATTCCTCTGTTGCCGGTAAGTCCGTGTATTTTTAACAAAGTGGAGATTGACCAGATAAGGAACTTACGGCACTTGCGAGCGTCTCTTGTGTGTCTCTGATGAGTTGTATCTTCCTGTGCTCGTTGTCTCTGTTGGACCCTGCGTCTTCCGCCTTTTCCTTGACTTTTCACATACGCCTCTTGCTCCCACCTTCCCTCTTGCCGATGGTCTGGGACTCTGGGCCGGACCTTTGTAATTGCCTTTGGTTATACCATGGGTGAGACACGATGTGTCACCGCAGAAACGGGGACGATGAGTTTTTCCGGGAACATCTGTGGGGGCTGATTGGATTGAGGGAAGGGCGGACTTTGAAACGCGTATATATCCCGTCCATTGCGCCCACCCCACCACTACCCCAGCGTGTCGGGTCTCATATTACTGTCTATTAATGTGGGTATTCAGCCTGCCCGTCGGTGTGTGTACGCGGGCGTGCTTCTTGATGGCTAATTCTGATTACCAGTACGCATCTTGTAGGTTTCATCACCTTATTTTGTCATCTGTTGCATCCACGTGTGTCGATTGTATTGTCATGAGTTGCTCATCGTTCTCTTGTTTACCATTTTTCCTTACAAAAGGATGCTTCTATGTGTGTAAGAATATAGTTCTGATCTCAGTATTTGCTGTTCGGTTATACCCGGAGTCTCGCACTGGCACACGTATCTGCTAATGAAATTAATGAAAGGCTGGTCTAAGAGTCAAGGAGTTGGCCTTGCCTTTGCGTATTCTCGCATGCTTTACCACTTCAGCGGATATCGCGGTCACGTTCGGATCAAACCTTTGAAATCACTTTATCGCCTTTGTAGTGCAGATGCCAAGGGACCACATCGAAGATGCAGTACCCTTTTATTACATATTGTTGGGAGGGAGACGGTGAGTGCGAGCTAGAGATATGAGAATGAAGTCCAGAACGAAGGAAGTACCAAGTCTAAAGTGGAATAGGAAAGGAAAAGAGGAAAGGAAGGGGAATGGGAGACGGGGGCAGTCATACACACCAAGGTGCGAAACAGAAGAGGAAAGTGACCAGGACATGGGGTGTGTCGAGGGCATACACACGAGAGAATGCACAAGGCGATCGCGACGTCGGTTGGTTTTGGTAGGGCGATTTAGGCGTGCGCGCTGCGCGTGCTCCTTTCCGAGACCAGCGCGCACGTTCTCCTTACGCCATCACCACCCACTCAGCCCGTTCCATCCTCGAATCTCACCAAGATCACCGATGCATATCACGCGCCTCTAAAAAATTTTTTTTTGCATTAAGCACATTACGTCCCGGTCTATACTGCACGGAGTTGTGCATGGAGAGGTGTGACCGGCTGGAAGGTACCGCGAGGCTGTGCCCTAGGGAAGTGACGACGCTCTGACTGTTCGGTGACAATGAACACATGAATATTGTGTTGGCTAACTTTACGCATCCATGTATAAAGACAGAAACGAGGCTGGATGCGTGCCCAGGGAGAAGGAGTAAGCAATCTAACGGATGTCTTGCTCGTTCGATCCTACACCGCACGGGTTGGGTACGCGTCATCAGCTGGGTGTCCTCTCCACCTTCGCCATGTCAAAGCAGCACATAACCCATTTTGTGGACATACGTACCATCACCAAAACAAATCCGAAGCCCGTTCACATTGTCCTTCTGTCCCATCAAGTCCATACAACGCGCGACATCAAGGGGAAGCCCTGCTTACGGGGGGAACTGGAAGCTACTACAGTAGTGATCCACATCAGCTGTCATTTCACAGCGGCTTCCAATGCCACATGGGGGAAGGCAGGGCGACAGCAAGAGGTAACCGGATCCCGAGCTCCCACGCGCGATCGCACGGCGAATTTTTAAAGTTTCGAAATATTGAGTCAGTCTTGACGTCCCATGTATCGCTGTGTATGTGTAGAAGTTTTAAGTTTTGCTCTTCAGTACTCGTGTTGTGCTCACTAACAAAGGCATTCGCTCAGACTTAATTATGATCAGAAAATGCATGCGACTTACCACGCTCACATCACTCCTCCGGTGAAGTTCCAAATCGTCCAGCTGGTGGTATGCTTGGTGTCAAAGAAAAAGAAGGGTATACGAACGTCCGAGTCCAAGTCGACCCGTGTTACAGACGCACGACGTGTCTATGAGTGACTGTCACACCATGACGATCATATCGTCACTATAGTCACGCAGAATTCCGCTGCCTGTATGATACCATACAGTACCGTGCCACACCCGAGTTTATGACGAGAAGAGATCGACCACCAATCGATCATTACTGTTATCGATGTCTTTGGAAACATAGGCCCGCAGCAAGAGGACGATGATATTATCCTGAAGCGGTCGAAAAGTAACATATGATGGGTTTCAGAGAACATATAAGTCCTTTTTCTTTTTCTTGTGCGCAAAATACTGGTAAAGGTGGTCCTGCGGATTGAAGCGTACACTTCCCACGATATTAAGGAAATCGAAAAAATCATGGTCAGTTGTGAAGGGATAGAAACTGGCGTTTAGAGAGCTAGCGACGAGAGGGAAAGCACATCAACAGACTGTAAGTAGTTGAGACGAAATAGTACTGTAGGTTAAATTCGACAGAAGCGGAGAAGGCAATTAACAATCATGGATGACCTCCGGAGGCACTTACTGCGTCATTACCCTTCCCATGGTTGGACAGTTACCGGGTAACCCGAGATCTCTCTCGCTGCGACAAACGCCCCAACAGATTCTGGGATAGGTCCCGAAGGCTGGAGTCCTTCTATGAAAAGGTTTTGCAGTGAAGGTAACACCTCCATTATCCGTTCCCTTTCGAGTTCTTGTAGGGCGTGCGTGACCCATCGCGCGAGGTCCTCGGATAGGTACAGATCCTCCACTGCAGAAAAAAAGCGTAAGAATTCCATGCATTGGGCAGCCACGAAGTCTTCTCCCTCAATTGGTAGATGTAGATGTAGATATTGATCCGCAGACTCGCGATCATCGAAGAACTGACCATTTGACTGGTTCAAGTATCGAAGACGCCAAACCGAACCCAGGCAATTGAATGATAACTTGAGTGTCTTATAACCTGGGGTCCTTTTACGTGGAGAAAGTGTGACGAGGACAGAGCCAAGGGAAGGAAGCATTTCCGCACGGCCGAGTCCATGGAATGGCTCTGTGCAACCAATGAACGAAGAAATTTGCGGGATGCTGAAGATAGGTGATGGTACGAAAAAATTGACGTTAATGAGTTGAAGGTGAGGTGCATGTAGGCGGGAGAAGAGCTCATCCAAGTACGCGGATATGCCTCTAAAGAAGAGCAACGTGAGTACGGGGAGGATGGCGCGTGTCGGGGGAAGCAACTGTCGATTTGCTCGGCTGGGATACACTTGATTGGACCGAAACCGAATTTCAAGGTCTTGAAGCGTGATCATTGAAGCGAGGCAATCGGCCATCGTCTCGGGGAAAATGTACCCAGATGGCGAGATATCCACGAGGCGAAGACAGACAAGGCCAGTGGCAGACGATAATAGTCTGGGCAATGTCGGGAATGAAATGCTCTTCAAGTGCAGCAATCGGAGACTTAGGGCGGACCCATCTAGAAGCCAATCGGGTGCATCAAGCGATGTTCCACGTACGCAGTGCCACAGAAGGCTAAAGTCTGTCAGTGCAGGGTATGGTTCCTTCATCGCTTGCATCAGTTTTCCAAATTCTCGAATCGAAGGGATGTCGATGTTGATTTCACAAACGCGATCATTTTGTTCGAGAGCGACAAAGATATTATCCTCGATCACATCAGAATAGGGCTCAGTCATGACAGCCCGTACGGCGATGGGCAGCACCGGCCAGATATCCAGCAACTCCTTCACAGGTCTTTCGGCTGTGCAGACGAGCCGCGCATCCAGGTGACGTGGTACTGTAAAAACAATGCAACGCCACCTTCGGCACACATGTACCAGCGTCTTCCATCCCTCCTCGGATACACAGCGCTTGAGTATTGCTACGAGGACATCATCAGGAAGCGTGTCTATCGTAGCGTAACCTGAGTTGCCACGGTCAGCCGGAGTTGCGGGGTGCTACACAGAGGACGTACTTCGACTTCGTCCGATTAGTTCCTCCTTCGCCGAGTGATGTGCAAAATTCTCGGCCACTAAGGGACTTCTAGAAGAGCCATCGGTTGGAGGTGACAATGTAGCATCGCTAAGATGCAGCTGGGACATTTGAGAACTGAAGCCTTCTTTTTCAGGGTTCATTTCAGGGCTATTAATGCATAAGACTTTTTATTTCAAGAAGGAGAGTAAATTTCTTCCAACGTACGCGTGAGAATTGAGAATTGATCCGTGAGGATTCGGCGTCTGGTGTACTGTAGTCGCTTCGAACAAATGAAACCTTGAATTTACTCCGCTAATCACCGAGGTTTTTTTCTTTTATGTACGACACGGTCACGTGGTCGTGTATGGTCACGCGACTCATTTGCATTACAGTACTAGTAGTTTCGCGCACTTTCCTGTCATCGGGACTGCACACATGCATTTATCCACCTTAATTCCTGTACTGTGCACGCTACTGCGATAAAGGAGAACCATCAGAAGGATTGTACAATGGGCTGTGCACCGTTTTCTTCTGTCACGGCAATCCAAGTCTTCATTGGATTGCGCTGGGGTGCTGTTCCCTTGTCTACAAATTAACGAGGTGCGCAACTTCGATCTCCCCCTAATGTAATCGTGATCATGGCTTTACTAATGCAAACTTTGTTGCCCTAGCAGGGAAGTCTTGCAAAGTGACGAAGACATCAACAAGGTGATGAGATCACATCTAAAGTGGAAAGTATAGTGATGGGAGGTGACAAGTAACGAATGACGATGAAACGTTTGGACGCGAATATCAGCTTAAGAAAGATTGACCACTTCTCGATGCACTTGCTCTCTTTACGTCCACTTCCCAACGTTGGACAGCTATCAGATTACCGGAGAGCTTTCTCGCAGCGATAACCTTCCCAATGGCGTCCCGGACAGGTCCCGATGACTGGAGCCCTTCTATGAAAAGACTTTGTAGCGCAGGCAACGCCTTCGTTGGCGAATCTTTGCCGACAGCCTCTGAACCCTGCAGGGCGCGTACGACATGTGGCGCAATTCCCTCGGATAGATACAGATTCTCCACCGCGGGAAACAAGCTTAAAAGCCGGAGCCATCTCGAATCCTTCATGTGGTCTGCCCAAAGCGGTGAATCCTGGTCAAAGTACCCTTCCCAGTCCGAGTTCATATACGAGGCCTCGACGGTGTCAGTTCGTTCAAGTTGGGGAGTGGCGAAGGGAGGTAAGGACGAACGAAGTCCCTGGGTTAGAGACCAGACCCGCCACTGCGAGCGGCAGTATTTGATCGACATCATAACTTGGAGTGTGTCCCCGCCACCACCGCCTAGGGTACTGATCCATTCTTGTGAAGAAAGGGTAATGTCGACAAAGTCACGGTAAAAGAGCATGTGTGCTTGATTGAACGCTTCAAGCGTTTCTGTGCGACCAATGAACTGAGAAATTCTTGGGGCATCTAGGATGGGTGGGTTGAAGAGTCTCATGTCGATGTATTTGATCAAGGGGGTATCGACGTGGTCGAAAAGGTAGTCCAAGTATTCGCTTACGCCCACGAAGGCAAAGAAAGCGAGCGTGGGGTGGATGATACGTTTCACTGGTAAAGGATACGGTCGTGTGATGGTGCGTGACCGAGAGGAATAAAACTGGATATAAAGCCTTTGAAGCCTTGTCAACATGCACAGGCAATTGACCATCACCTGGGGAGAAATGTACCCGGAACGAGGAATTTCCTGCAGGCGAAGAGACACGAGATTGGTGGCAGACAAAAGGAATTTTGGTAATGCGGGGAACGAGATACCACTCAAGTAGAAGGACCGTAGACGAGGGGCAGATCCGCCCAGGAACGAGTCGCGAAGCATGGGCGGAGAGTCATCGAACGTGTACAGTGCTATGTGAGTCAGCTGATCAAAAGGGTCCTCCATCGCCGCTGCGAGTGTCTCTAGCGCGGAATTTGACAAATCCATGACGTAGATTTCAGAGACGCGATCTTTGTGCTTAAGCGCGGTAAGGACATTATCCTGATCCTCCCTAGAGTAAAGCCCAGACACATCTATGGAGATGGGTAGCGATGTCGGCCAGACATCTAACATCTCCCTCACGGGTGTTCTAATTTTGCAGACAAGCCGCACACCCAGGCTACGTGGTGTGGCAAATATAATCGATCGCCACCGTCGGCATACATGTGCCAACGTCTTCCATCCCTGTTTGCCGTTAACTTCGGACACGCAGAAGTCGAATATTCCTAAGAGGGTCTCGTCTGGAAGCGTGTCAAATGGAGTGAAGCCTACACGATCGCAATGAGTAATTGTCGGAGGTAGTTGCGGTGTCCACACAAAACACTGCAGGTACCTTGGTCCCGTCTGATTGGTTCCTCCGACGCGGAGTGACTTGGGCAATGCTCTGCTATCGAAGAGCGTTCATAAGGGCCAGATAGTGAAGGTAGCAGTGTGGCGGTACCATTAGCCAACGATTGAGTAGTGGCGGGATGTTCTAGCATTGGCGAGACTTGATAAGAGTCGGCCGTGAACGTCATTCTGAAGCAATACACTAGGGGCATTGGATTTCCGGGCTGAGAAGTCATGATGTGACGATTTGCGGTCTGTAGGTGGGAGAGGAAGTGGTTCCGTTGAATATATAGATACTCGGGTCGAATATAGGAATGGCTTGGATGGTGGCGGTAAGGTTATGAAACCAACCACGAACACACGACCCAAGTGAGCAGGCTAGTAACCGCACGTGACACGTATCGTACCCTCCCTTGATTTTTCCAGTTCGTATGCGAGTTCCTCGCTTCCTGTGCTCTGCGTTCTCCTTCGCCCACCTTTTCCTTCTTTTTGACCTACGGTTACCTATTCACTCTTGCTATTTACTTCTGGTTCAATCACTCTGGCATAGACCTCACATTACTCACAATGACCCTGAAGAACTTCAGAAGAAACGACAAAAGAGAGTGCATCATCAATGGGATGAGATAGGAAACATCAAACTGTAGTCTATTCAATATATTCGCAATCAATGCGACAGAGTAGATAGGGTCTCTTCACTCAGCGAACTCGCATTCAAGATCTGCCCCATATGCGTTCTATAGTAACCCAAGCCTTTCCGTCGTAGCCCAACGAGCGTCTTCAATATCTTCACTTTGCTTTTTAAAAATGGAGAGCGTCTTCCAGTGCGATATTCGGGTGGTACAAACCCATCTACTTGGCTGTACTTTGCACCTGGATGCGCCATCGACAAGGCAAGTAGAGCGCATACATCCTCGTATTCCTCTTTACTGTCGAAGTAGAGCTGTCCTGCGAATAGGTTCAACTCAGTTCTTACGTGCGCAGGTGTAGTCCACATCTCTGCGGGTGAGTCGGGGATAGAATGGAAGGTAAGGTCGGAGAAGGAGCGCATGGAGGATGAGACACGTGGTGCATAGATGTGAAGCTGGACGTTCTTCGACTTGCGGATGATAGGAAGCAACTCATTCGCTTCAAATGGGCTGATCACAATTACAACGCTGTCCATCCCCGACCTGCTCGAAAGTATCCAGTTGACGGGCCGGAGATAATCTGTTAGGCGCAAGCCACCGGATCCCAGAATGGTGATAGTAAAATCCGCTGTTGCAAAAGGAGAAGGAGACCACTCTGTCGACGAATCTAAGGCCTCGGACATATCGATAGGGACCAAGAGTGGCGTTATCTGTTTGGAGTGCACAGAAATGATCCCCGTTTCGACAAATCGACGGATCTCTGGGTGAAGGACATGCTTTGCTGGTTGGACCTTCGGAGGGCGCTCTACGTGACGTTCCCGCTCGATTTCGTGGTCTACCTCACGCTCTTGTTCTTGCTCCTCCGCCACCCTAACATCGACGAGCTTCATTATTCCAAGTCGCTTCACCCGTTCGCTTAGCAACGCAACACTGCCAATCTCCGGATCCAGCCCTGCGACATGCTCTGAGGGAGAGTACATTTCTTCCAGCGTTCGTGACTCGCGCTGTAGCCAGGCGTTTCGCAGAACCTCCAAATCCCCTGAGGCACTAAAGTTTTCGAATGCCGCGAAACGCCTACAGTGGTCAAGACCCTGCTGCGCCCAAAATGGGAGGTGGTGACAGATATCTTCACATGTCTCGTGCATCGCCCAGCGAAGGACGTCTACCACGCGGATACGATGCCCAGAGGCCAGTCCGTTTGGAATAAGGTCACGGATGCGACGGTCGATCTCTCCCGGTGCGAAAAATATCACAGAATGCCCTTTCCCTAGCTGACGCATTCGCATACAACCTTCATTCTAATCAGTTGTCTTCCTTTCCGCTAGTCGATGGGCATACCTTGAACCAATCTATCCTTAGTGACCTTTGGGCCAAGTGTAACCGCTGCGCGCATGCCTCGCGGAAGCTTCAGATCGGTCCCTCTTGTGTGAGCTTCGTCGAGATATATAACGCATTTGTCCAGTTGCCTGTTGAAAGGAGACGAGATAAACGGCTCTAATGTCCCATCCGGTGTGACAACGGTAAGATGGTCCGAGTCGTTGAGAAAGATAGCAGCAGAGACATCTGGCCGAAGAGAAAGCCAGTGTCGTGCAAGTTCTTCATTCTGAAGCTCAAGCATTTGAGCTCCCACATCGAGTAAGACTCGAATTTCGGGATCTTTGTTGACCAGGCCGTCTAAGAAGGCCGTCGCAGATTCGCGCTCGCCGTTGACCCCCGCGGTACACTCATAATGGTCATTTTCTGGAAGCAGGAGATGTCGCAAAACAAGCGCATTTGTACCAAGAACAAAGTCAGGATCTTCCTGGGTGATCGATGTGGGTAAGAGGTAGCGATTGTCATTTGTACCGCTAAAGCCTGTGATCAAGTTCTTTTTGTTTTCCACCAGATCCCAGGCGGAGGTCGGGAGTTTAGATGGAAACTCTCGTGAAGCCCGTGGGAAGACTACTTGAGACAGGTAGAAATCTACCGTTCCTTTATTCCTTGAGAATAACGGAATAAGGGACTCATCGACTTGGGTTTCGTCCTCCGTGTTTACACCGTTGAGCCGACGCAGTTCCTCAGGAAGGTCTTGTCCTGATGCCACCCAGTGATCATATTCCATCTCAGGACTATCAAGCTTGACCAACAAGCCAAAGCACAAAAGCACCTGGCCCTTCGTTAAACCGCCGTAGTAATAACTGAGACAAGTTAATGCGATGGCGACATCTGGGTGACTAAATTCGGCTCGCAGGCTTGGTACATCCTATCTCACAGTTAGCAAGGTTGCGCTGCTAAATCAATACGGTTTACCTTTGCACGATAGGGGACAGCTAACAACGTCCTGCTTGGGTCGAGACCATAGTCTACTCTCCAGCGTCGCTCCTTGAGCACGTATCCCAGAATTCCCTCACCGTCATTCAAGAGCCCGCGAAGTAAGAGAATTCCCTTCAGCATGACCGTTCCCGCACAGTGGGAGAAAATTAAGTCGCGATCCTTGCCCGAGATTTTTTCATGCCCCATGAAGCGCCGCGCGGCTTCCCGGACTGATAGTGGGAGAACGCCCATTGGTAGGCTCGAGATCCCTCCTTCGATCACGTCACCAATGATGAGTGAAGATATCTCCTGGGAAACAACAGAATCGAGTATGCGGATAATCGAAAATCCTCGCTGTGTCGTGTCCATTTCGAACTTCGTCGGGAACTTCGCATGTAATCTCCTTGCATGTGCTTGCAACCGGCTGAATACTTGTTGTACGATAGTCCATCGATTGGGATGATCGTCGACAGGTATCTGTTTCCCAGCAGTGTATATGAGTTGATACCGTACGTGGAGTATCTCGTCACTCTCATCAAGCACATCGCGCGATGTCTTGGCCACCCAGCCCTGTAAGATCCCCAGTTCTTGAGATATCGAATATTCCGCAGAGTTTTCATTTGACTTGAGGAGAGTATCGACGTGCATGAGTTTCTGAGACAGTATATGTTCAGGTTGAACAACTAGAACGCCACATTCGGAGACACATCTTCTGTATAGACCGCTAATAGTTTTGACCAGTGAAGAACTCATATAGAGACTGCGAGAGAAGGGGAGATACAAAATGGGCCTATTGGCCAGGCCGGAGAGTCGGCTGACGAGTAATTGGAACATCTGGTTTGATAAGGGCTTGAGAGTCACAACTCTCACGAGGTTTGAGCCCTCTGCGAGACTGGCAACGACAAGAGGTACGATGACCGATGATTTTCCCTCTCCCATATTGAGCTGAAGCGATATATTCTGCTTAGATCCCGGGGAAATCATTTCACGTGCAACGGCCACCTGAACTGGACGAGCCAGGAGATTTGCTTCAATCTGTTCGCAGCAACACTCTTAATCAACCTTAACTGGGTCATCATCAGAATACGATGAACGAACCTGGATCAATAGCCAGTCAGGAGTTGACTGTTCCAGCACATTGTCGCGGATGGCTTCGAGTTCTCGAAGAAGTTCCTCACGTTTTTGTTCCAATGACAGCTCTAATAAGCGGACGGAATGTCGATATCTGAGGAGAGCGGTTGCATAGTGCAATATCACGTATCGCCATTGGTCTGGAAGTCTGCTAATGCGATCTTGGGCTAACTGACGAAGCAGAGACCGAGGCGTTATTCGGGGCCACCGCCCCGCAATGTCGTTTAGTTCTTCGTTTCGAGATGGTGCAAGGGCTGCTGAAATTACGGAAAACACTTCGTCTTTCCTGTGAGAACACTCATGATGGTAGGATAGTAATAGCTCGTGTGGAGGAGCAGTTCCCCACGCCTGGGCCAATAGGGGGCCACGTTGTCTTAATAACTCGTGGTGACTCTTCTTTAACTCATCTCCATAGAGCCGTAGCAGTGGCTGTCTAACATTTCGAAGCTCCTCGATAAGGATTTCAAGGCCATCCGAACCGGCCATTGGTGTAGCGGATTCTAAGTCTTTGTTGGAAGGGATGGACCAACCTTGAAAAGGCCTTTCGTCGCAAGGTGTTGGGACATTGGTTCGGGATACCATCACGTCGTGGAGCGAGTACGGAGGTGCCCTTGAGTTTCTGGTAGTGAATTGGGGTGAAAACGAAAATGAAGGCAAGGCTGTGGGCATCATGCCAAAGCTATGCTGTTGCAGGATACTCTGCAACTGTAGTACATGTTCTTTGAGTTCGACATTCCTGGAAACTGATCGGATGTACATGCTGATACGTTGATTGAAAGAAGATTGATCGAACCACTCCTTGGGGAAACCAGCAGACCCATAGTTTGGCCACCGATTTAGGATTAATCTTCCAAAGGCGGTCGACTCTCTCTTGATAGCTGCATCGTAGTCTGCTTTCTTCTGCTTTTTCTGCCTTTTTGTACCACCTGGGAAATGCACAGGGGTCAAGTGAATGGGAAGAGCAATTTTGGATAACAAGTTTGCGATATGCAACAGTGTTGGGGATGTTCCGTCTGAGAGCATGTAAGAATGGTCTGGTGGAGGACTGCAATCACGGCAGCGTTTGTCCAGAGCAAAAGCGACTACAAAGGGGATAATGCCTTTGAACTTGGACTTGCTATAAGATACAGCTGCGAGAGAAAAACACAATTTGAATGTTATATCTCGGCTATCCCCGATTGCCGCCTTGAGGCAGAGGTCATAGATTACAAACCAGTCCCGTGAGGCATCAAATTCGAGCCAGTATCGACTGTATTGGAGTGAGACCTTGGCCCCAGAAGGGCCAAGTGAACCCCATGAGCTCATGAGATCCCAAAGGTTTGGCAACCAGTGGTCCACGGAAAGCCGACCGTTCCAAATAGACCAAGACGTCTGAAAGGCCAAATGTTCAGTTGTTCCAAGATCGGAAATATCCCTTGAGCTGTAGATGATGTCATCTGGGGACGCAGGGTGGTCCAAACTCTGCACGTCAGATGGGTAGTATGACTTGTTACGGGAGGATGCCCGGGTCAACAGTGTTTCATTGCGCTTGGAGATTCCAAGTACGGCGGGTTGATCGTACAGGACCTCCAAAGCACGCGCATGGTCCAGAAGCGAGCATACAATCCAAAAGAAGTCGTGGTGTTGTGATAGTGCCGGGAGGTTGTTCCATTTCACTGTCGCCATAGATCGCAGATGGTGTGGGTAGTAGTCTCTTTCTGGTGTCAAATCGCAAATCAATTCCAGTAGGTTGGCCTCGTAGACATCGAGTCTTTGGAAGGATTTGCAAGAAGCGCTGCGTAATATGTAGAGGGCTTCTTCTGTTCCGGTGTGACCGAGCAATGGATCAGGGAGGCAGTGACTGGTGAGCGCGTGCAAGTAACACTGGTATAGCTTGCTGCGTAGGCTTGAATTATTTGTGAGGCATCCGAGACTGGTGTCGATAGTATACTCGTGCCAAGGAATGTGCGGTTCAGAACCGGTATCTATGGAGACGCAGGAGAAATTTCCATTTTTCTTGAAGGAAATTTCTCCTTGCGGAATAATGACACGTCGTGGCAGCAGAGAGTCTTCAGAGCTGGTAGGGCCGGGGCGCAAGATAAGTTTGTTCGCAAGGCCGAACATCGTTCCACAGGTCTGGGTCATGTCGATAATGTAGCCAGGCATGCTCCGACACTCGAGCTCCCAGTTCGTGTTAACGAAAAACGATAGACGAAATCGAGGGAGGGAAACTTCAACCGTCTGGGCTGCGGTATATGTAGTGATGATGTGTTTTGGAGATTCCAGTGGCGACAGCAGCCTGGACAGCGCATTGAAGGTATTTGAACGAATATCAATCAGTTTTAGGCCTTGGTTATACCGCTGGAGTTCAGCACGGGGTTGGGTACCAGGTTTGTGGATAAGGAGGTGCCAGTTCGACGTGTCAGGCATCCACGGGGTTTCACGTGGACGAAATTCGAGCTCGGCCCTGCTCAGATCCAGCCAGTGGACGTATTTTTCAATCAAAAATGCAGGGAAGTCATCGACGAGCACGTTCTGAGGAACGAACTGTATCCTGTGTTCATCTCCTGGCTTGCGCGCCTGCAAGATCAAGTCCCCGTTCTTCCATGCGAATAGAATCTTTAATTGGTTACAATTATTACTACTACAGCGCGCACAAGAAGAGCAAAGCCTTACCTGATATCCGGTCACCACTGATCGACTCATGTAGTCCATTCCAGGGACATCAGCAGGAGCAACGTCAAAAATTTTCTGAAAGAAATCAGAAAAAAATAGGAGGGGTGGCGAAACTTTGCTTTGACTACTCACCGTCCCGAACAGACTCGTGTATATGGGGTGTTTCACTATCTCTGGTGGAAGTCTTCCCAGTTCTTTTCCGTCAATGAGCAGTTGTCCAGTTAAAAGATTGTAATGAACTTTCTGCCTTCTGCCCGTCACACAAGAGATCCACTGGGCATTCGGTCTGGGAAGCACATGCCAACTGGAGGTGTTCTGGTAACCTAACCCTAGCCGTGTAAGAGCAAGATTGTAAGCATCTGAGCGCGACAACCTGACTTGACCAAGGCCTTTTGAGGCGGATTTGCTAAAAATGGGCTCTAGGTCACGCAGTAGCCGGCGATGGCGGCTAAGATTTCGCTTGAGGTAAAATGAGTTGGCGTCGGAGAGGGATGCGGGCGTGTTGTTATAAACGACGACCGCGCATTGCATGGCGATAGAGAAATCTTCGTCATTGGCAAGTAGGGCGGAGACGTGGCCGGGGCATACGTCGTAGGTCAAAAAGCAAGTGGTCGCAAGCATGCATAATCGGCGTCGCAAGCCTGTACAAGATATCTCATCTTGCGTATACTCTAGTTCATTGTTTATTGCATATATCCATCGAAACGTTACATTTCGAGCCTCCCGCAGCAGAGCGCACGCCCGTGCAGAAACGCCAGGGTCCATTGTCGAGGCCAAAAGGCGGCTACAGATAAGAGCTAGAAACAGATGAGACGCCTCTAAGGGCAAGAAAAGGGGGACACTACACACCGATGGTCCGCACCGTAACCCCCTCTAACCAGTTTGACTTGATCTTTTCGAGAAGGGACTCGAGCTCACGTAAGAGGGTGTTTCCGAAGCTGAGAATGCCGAGGTCTACATGCCACTCGCGAACGCTGTCTGACAGTGGCCCAAGTTGCCAAGCTGACTGCGTAATCAATGTGTGCACTTCTTCGCGACGAAATGAGAGGGAAGTCGAAGCGAGTTCCCTTGCAATATTCAGCCACTGCAGGCGTGGGCCACTACGTAGTCCAGAAAATGCAATATATTCATGAAGGCTGATTTCTTGAGGGCAAGCATATTGACAAGCAATGACACCATTTGCGGTATGTTGCGTGCCCGATACGCAGAGACGGAGGCAACTGTATGGGCTTGACTTGGGAATGGAAAGTGCGCACAAATTTGCAACACTTGACTGAGAGAGCGAATCTATCACCCAAGCTCCACGCGTGCGGTCAAATAGTTTGAGCGATAGTCCGTTATTGACCAATACAGAAGACTCTTGTGCTGGAATTTGAACCGTTTTGTAGTGAGTCTGATCGGCAAATGACTTCGTAATTGACCCAATAGATACCCGATGGTCGTTCCGTGCCCATCGGCGGAGGCCAGAGTACGTATCCAAGCGAATCTGCAGCGTATTGTGCGAAGTTGAGACTGGGGGCTGGCCAATGTCACAGAGAATCATATATGTCATATCACGCCACACGGAAAATGCATGGGGAGGAGACAGTTCGAACACGACCCGCTGGGCGTGTATCTTCGAAGATGGTAGCGGCCATTCATGGACATGGATTCTAAGAGACTTGGCCCGATTTTCCAATTTACATTTTTGGCACTTTTTCTGTTTGTGTTGAGGCACGGGGTCATCGGAATACCTGTGACTGAGAACCCCAGCCTGACGTAAAAGATCTCTCGACTGCTGATTCAAAGAAGACAACTCTGCGCGTTTCTCCTCTCGTTGTCCATAAGCATGCGCATGTATCTCTCCATAAAGGCGGGTTAGATCCTCGGACGTTTGAAAGTACTTGATGGCGAAACAAGAATCATAGACGCTGTTTGAGAAAATCGATGTAACGTGAAGGGCCCCTCTATGTCGCCGACGCAGGTGTTCCTCGATACGCAAAGTACGATGTATTGCGGACGACCGGTGAAGGAGTAGATCGTGGAGGAACTCCGGAGGGATTTCGGGAGAATATTGTTCTAGTAGGGGACACTGCTGGACTGCGAGTCGATCTAGGGCCATCCAAAGAGACATGATTGTCAGAATCATTATGGAATTATCTTCGGGGTTTGTTCCATAGAGTTCTTTTGCACCAGCGTAGTATTCCTTAATACAAGAAGCGATCGCGTCCAGGGCGTCCTGATTGTTTAGATATCTAGTTGCCCAAGATTCTAAACTGATTTCCACGGACAATTCAAAATCAGCGATTGCAGTATGCCCACCATTGGCAATGGTCTCGGAGAGTTTGCCTTTTGAAAATTTGAAGAAGTCGTGTACAGGATACATGCGTGATTCTTGGGGGCTGAACGACGTTTCCAAACGACGATGTGAGACTGGACCAAGCATCTTCATAAGATAATCGTATGATGACTGGAGGGAGATGTGTGTATCTGTGACGAAATCGAGAATCCCGGGTCGTAATGTAGTGCTGATCGACTCAATAGCATGGAATGTTGTCCATCTCTTTGAAAGAAGCGTCTCAGTTTCTATTGAGGTGTCGTGAGCGTATTCATAGACGTGCTGTGATACTGCTGGGCCCAACTTCGAAAGACGTCGAGCCAATTTGACTCTCATCGCATAGAGAAGCTCGCTTGGGAAACCTCGGCATACGCAATTACGGAGGAGACGTGCATGAAAGAATAGCAGAAAGAGCTTGTAAAGCTCGACAGGAAGTGAGGAATGAAGGGTGACTCTGAGCACGAGCCATAACGGGGATCTTCGCCACGGCTTGTACGCGTTACGCCACAAGATTTCATCTCCTATTCGTTTTGTGATGCGATCTACAACCGCAGGCTGACCGAATCCCCTGAGAATTCCAACCAATAATCCAGAAATGTACTTGGGATGGGCGCTTTCTCGGACCTCGTGTACGACTGATCCAGCCTTGGAGGCGGTCGGGGCAGAATCCAAGATATCGACATCCATTTGGACGAGGAAAGAGGAGAGTTCACGGAGAAAACGTTCGTCCATAACAACATCCGTGGGCACCTGAATTGCGGGTCCTGGATATGAGCACAAGAGCTTTCCAGCAGTCTTCATCACTTCGGTATTTGGAGGCAAGACTTCGAACACCTCGAACTGAATGAAGTCGGCAAGTGCCGGCTTGCGCGCAATGACGGCAGCATTTTGCGCACGGACATGCATGACAAAGACGTCTGGCAGAACTTAATCGGACCGATAACGAAAAAAGTGCGGGCTAGCTTGACGTACCACCAATGGCGAGATCTGAAAGAGCAGCCTGAAGGTCAGGCTCGTTGAAAGGAACTGTCGCAGCACGGCAAGCCGTTTCCAACATCTTGATCATATGCATCCACAAAGAGGACTGCGAACAGGGGAGATATTCGAGGAACTCGCGGGCAGCTTCTATGAGGCAGTTACATAGTGCCACATTCAGTTCCTGCTCGAACTGTTCGCTTGGGCCTTCTTGGGGAAGCTTTGGGGGCATGAAGACATGCTCAACGACGGCGCGCAAAATGTTTGAATCGGGGCCACCGTCAACGGGGGCAGGCATAGTTGTTGAGAGTAGGACTGTTGTTGTTGTTGCGATGATGAGAGCACGGATAGACCACAAGGCCACATTGAACCCGCATGTGCGGCGTTTCTCATCGTTCGAGGTCGTGGGCGTGAATGTCCTGCCGAAAGTGGATATCCGTTTGTGGCGAGCCGACTAACAATTACGGAGAGACGCCTGGAGGCCCTGGACGCGCGCCTGAGAAAGAATAATTCCGTCACACAAGTCGATTTTCTCCGTTTTCATCTATACGTCCATAAACTATGGACCATATCGTAAGGATGAGTGAACTTGCACGATACTTCGCTGGGGTAAAAACTCTCACCATGGCTTGGCCATTGTTCTGTAGTTTTGCGGTGCCGTATCCGAAAGGCGGGCCGGGAGACGCCCGTGCCGGCCAAGCTCCCCGCGCCGATCGATACGATAAGAGGAGGAGCGACCTCATGCCAGTGCGAGGCCTAGAATTCCCGAAGGACTCCTGTCAGGGGCCTAGGTCCCCCAGCCGGGTATGTTAGGCGCGCGCGTTATCGCCAGAAGTTCTTCTACGTCTGCTATCAGGCTCCGGCTCTACGAGTCAAGTTGAAGTATATCCGACTCGCCATTGGCGCCTCCACTCTGTCTTAGGAGACATATCGTGAACTCTGCCAGTAAACTTGTGGAGGTAGCACAAATCCAAAATCTTTCCACTCACCACTTTGTCTTGTAGTACGTCATAATGTGATTTCTCACGCGTTCAAAGCCTCAACCCATCCAGCTTCTTTTATGCTGATGACGCATCTCGCGTTTGTAATGATGGAAGATTGGACAGGTGAGGGGTGATTGGGTCTTGTCTTCGCTTTCCGCGGACAAGTTGGTCCTATGACATCGTTTCAG
>QFEY01003460.1:0-119994 GCA_003316435.1 Russula virescens | reverse complement strand
ATTGAGCGGATCGAATAACGGCGAGTGACCCCGGTTCTCGGGAAGCTGCGGTCGCCTCAAGGCCGGTGTCAGTGGTATACGTATTATTATATATGCATTACGGAATTTCATGAACTCGATGTACGAAGTGTGTCCATATGTGTTTCTATGATATCCACGGAAAGAGCGCACTATTGTCGGCATTAGCAATCGGCCGTTATCCTTACTGAGACTCGGTGCTGATTTGGAGGATATGTTTAACCAGCTCACCGCACCCCGTGCGCTGTACATGTGCCACATTCGGTCCTCGCGGCTTGGCATCAGTTAAGTTTACCGATGACCATGATCACATCCACTTGTCGTCAGCCACCGTGACCGATCTCCTCTCCGTATGACATGTGATGTGATGCAGACCCCGCCCGCGCCCGTCAGATAGCATCGGAAAACCTGATCTACTTCACTCTCCGATTGACTCCGCTTACTTGAGTCGGTATTATCCACGCATAACTCCATGTCGGGAAAGGGGAACGAGACAACTCAACTCCTAACCACTTTCATGTTTCGTTCAATGTCTAGCATTTCGACCTGGAGAGACCTCCTGCTTCCGGATGGTCAAGACACGCGCATCACTCTTCTACAAGTTGACGACACAAGAAGAGAAGTTAGAGAACCCACCGTACGAGCCTCAGCCTTGTCCCTCCTATTGTGGAATCCCAAACGACTACCGTGCGAGGCGCATCTAATCGACGACTTGCCTTCTAAAATGCAAGAGCACTTGCGCGTCATCATTGATCAGTCTTACTCCTCACTAGCAGCAAGAACGAGCTTCGCAGACGAGAATGGTTACCGTTCCACACCCAACGGTGTTTTAGGCGAATTACGAAAGACGTGCAGATATTTCCCTTTTCGGGTTAATTGCGAGTCGAGGACAACGATAATTGCGGACCGTCTATCCTACGCCGTCACGGTCATTATGCGCGCCCTTGGACAAGATCGGCTGATGTTCCTAGGGCAAGACTGTTCTTCAGACAGCGAAGTAGTCACCGATAACAGTTATCTGCTCCGCGATGAGATCAAGATCTTATGGGCGAATAAGTCATCAAAAGTGTTCGATGAGTTCGTTGAGGAACTCATGAGACAGATGAGGTCAGATGAAGAGCTCGCAAGCCTATGTACCGAGACGACTCCGACCGTGTACGAAGGCTACAAGGCCATCCTAGGCAAGGTTCCTGGGTTGCCTCTTTCGGTCCTTTACCATCTGAATCGTCTCTTCTCTACCTCTAGCTCGCATATCACGCGGGAGATGTCCAGCCCCGGATTCGTTGGGCAATTGTATTCGGTGGACTTCGTTATGTTATCATCTATATTCCGCGGATGCCAGCGAAACCTAAGATCTATTGCTCGCCAGTCATGCGATTCTGTTTTCGAGACAACGATGAACAGGATCCTGCCATACAACCACCTATCTGGAGCATGGTCGTATACATGCTTCTAACCGAAATTCTAAATGTCGACGATGAAGCACTGAGGCAACGATTTGGTTTGCCTGTCCTCTCAGAAGATCCGTCCTCTTTGAATTTAGGATTGAGGAACGATGCTCGAGGACTCCAGCGCTCGGCGACGTTGGAGCCGACCATCAATCAAGTCAATGAAAGGTCTAGGTCTAGTCATTCGGGCAAACTAACAGAGGTCAGAAACCTTCCCCTCCTTCACTCATGGTGCTGATGAATCTCTCCAGACTCCAAGTAGCATGACTGTTCAATGCCTCGATGCTCTCCCAATAGAACTCACCCTCGTCGACACGCCCCATCCCCGACGCGCTGAGAAGCAGAATCGTCCATTCATACACCTTGACCGCCAACTTGGAGCAGTTTGGTCCTCTGTGTATGCGTCAAGCAAGTCCCATATTGTTGTGAAGTTTGCTACCGTGCCTAAGAAAAACAAAGCTGAGCTCGAAGACCAGCTCCGCAATGAAAAGGCCGCATATCATAAGCTGAGCCGAATCTCTGGATGGGTGATCCCTCACCTCTACGGGGAATATGAGTGGTACGGTGGACGAGCGATCGTTCTTTCTTACGAGGGTCAGTCATTATCACATCACGAAAGCTTGATATCGTTGTCACTCGTAGAGAGGTAGGGCTCTCCACGATTTCACGGGGATTGTGCTCACCTTTGTACGGCAGGCTTATCCTGTTTGGGGAGTTGTATTGTCTCCACTTCTTCGGAGTCCGGCATGAGGACGTTGCACCACGGAATGTGTTGCGAAAGAAGTGGTCCTGTTTTCTGAAGATCATCGACTTTGGGTTCTCGGACGTCAACCATTGTTGTCCGGGTTGGAGGGGGTGTGGCGAGCTGGAAGACGTGTGGTATGAGCTCAAATTGGATAGGGTGAATTTCTGGCCGAAGGCTTGGGTGGAGAAGTTCGAGTTCAAGTTCCGACTGGTGGTAGGTATGGGTCAACTTCTGTTGCTTTCCATGATCATCGCCTTCACCCTGCTCGTCTTCACCGTCTCCATCATAATCTCGAGAATTGGAAAATGCAGCCGCCGCAAATACGCCAATACCCGTTTTCTGTCAATAATCAAATGTTCCACGGACTTGGATGATAGGTCACTGGCATCTCAATAACATCTGATTGTCAAATCGAAATGACTTGGTGATACTTGGCTGTCGATATACGTAAATCTATAGACGAGTGTCTGGTAATTGTGCATCTCAGACAACAGTCCCCGCCCTTTGGTTCTTTGCCTGTTCCGTTACTGTATTGGTGTTCTTGCCCCTTAACTGTGAGAAAAGTTGCAGCTGGGTGATAGAAAGGCCGTGGCATACGTAGTACCTAAGAACAGAAAAATATTCACATCACTAGGGAATGTGAGATGCTGCTCTGCGCCAACACTCGCGAGGCTAGCCAGACTCAGTGCCTGGTAGTACGTCGTCCGCTGTCCTAGTGTCTTTCTTGTGTGCGTTTCAAGTCGCACCCGCACCCAGGCTGTGGAGTCGCTGGCCGGAGCGAGACTCTCGGACCCAAGGGAGGTCCGATGTCACGGTATCAAACCAATCAAAATTCCGTACGCAAACTTTCCTGATTTGAGGTGCTGATGGGATGATCTGGATTGATTCTTCCCTAAGTGGACATGCATAATTACCGATACCCCAAAAATGCATGGTGTAACTCTATGAACTGTATATAACTACTTTAATGCAGCATCATGATGCATGTGTGTAACGCGCGCGCGAATATTGCTATATCTAGGCCAGAGAGACGACCGCAACAAGAGACCGACCATGGGGCGATCAAGGTGTTAGTGGTATGTATCATTATATGCATTACGGAATTTCACGAACTCGATGTACGAAGTGTAAAGTGTATCCACAGGTGTTTGGATGATAATCAACGCGAAGAATCCACGGAAAGAGCGCAATGTTCTCGGTATTAGCCATCAGCCATTATGTTTAATCAGCCCGTGCGTTGTACGTGTAGGCTCGTTCCCAGCCGTTTTTGCTCCATAACTCAGATTGACTCCGCTAATATACGAAAGGTGGTGGAGCAAGGCGCGCCTGCCAAAAGTTTTTGTCGCAACTTGGAAATTTTCGCATTCTCGACCCTCCCTCCTGGACGCAAAACTCTTTCTTTATCCTTTTCAAGATCACTTTACCTCAAACAAAATATATATCATGCTTCTCTGTAGAGATTAATGTGACATATATAAGTTTATGCTAGGTCTTTGAATAAAATAGGTATAAAATCGAAAATTTGTGTCTCAGAAGTGGTTAAAGTGATCAAAATATGGGGGATGAGCCGTAGAAAGACTCAAAAGAAATATAAATACTAGCAGAATATGCATCACAGCGGTATGGCATGCAGTGGAGTGATGAGTTGTGTGGGTCAGCACGCTCTGTGCAATGGATCCCTGTTATCTGGTAGGCGTCAAAGGCCAAAGAGAGTATGGGTTTCAGGTTGTGTGTGACGATGTTGGGTCATGCCGTGGGGTAGGCACCGAAGGCTGTGGGATAGGTGGTAGTTGTGGACCCCCTAGGGTACTGAACCATGCGTTGCACTCACAACAGTATGTGGCTGTGACGGGTTCAGGTCTTGTTGTTGGGTGGACGTCAAAGGTTGTGGCACTGGCATAGTGAGGATGTGCTGTATGAGCTCCTCGCCATGCGAGTCCCAAAACGGCCAGGCATCGGCGAGAATCGAACGAATTGCTGCTGCGGAGATAGGTGGCTTGACATGTGCAAGCCTTGAGACCGCCTCGTCTGGCAGTACATTTTCGGCCTGTAGCGATGTGTTCTTGTAGTTGCGTTCATATATTTCTTCACGCCAATCTTCGATAAAACAAGCCAGGGCCTTATTCTCCTCCTTCTGGAAGGCAACGCGTGTCGTGCGGGGTTTCTTACCAGGTCGCACCAGGTCCAAAAGAGATGGGGAGCAAATGTCACAGCAGAGGACAGTAGGTGCTATGTTATCTACGCTCTGTAAGCCATAGACACGGCACCAGATCAATCCCGCTGCGTACCTGCATTCGGATTACCAGATGCGCTGGTAATAACACATCGTCGACACTGTGTAGCCTGTACGAAGTGATAGATGCCCTCTGTGGGGTCATTATCTTCCACAGGAGGCTCTTGAGGAAGCGGGTCGAATGTGTCGAGGCAATCAAGGTTACCATGGAACCGTCCTCGATTTCGGGCATAGTCCTTTGCTGTCTTGTCGACTTTCTTTAGGCCGCCGCTCTTTTGATCACGCCATGCCTTTGATGTACCTTCCTTACTGATAACGACCTCCAGCTGGTTCTCAGCAAGAACAGAGAATGCTGCAGGCTCCGCAAGAAGTACAGCGAGGCCGGTCCGGCCAGGTCCTCTTGCAACACACCCAGCACGCTCAACAAAGCTGGAAAGCTTCTTTGGAAGTTTCCACTGGACAAAGATGTCAATGTCCGGGATGTTGCAGTCCTGTTGACACATTTAAGTAAATAGTTATGCATCTTATACAGATTGCACGTACCAGTCCAAGTGCATCTGTACAAACAAGAATACGGATCTTCCCTTCCCTGAAGCACCGCATGGCTTCCTTGCGATAGTCCGAATGTAATACCAAATTATATGGTCGGATGGTGCCATGCAGGGAGGGAGGGAGACGTGTGCGTAGATGGTCAATAATCTCAAAGCCCACGTTAGTGTTGTCCACATAGATCCATGTCTTGGGAATATGATGCCACATCTTGACTGATGTTGGGATGACAAAGTCAAGATCTATGTACGATGGCATCGTGTTACGGATGGCGCGTACAATGAGTGAGACATTGGGCCAATTGTTGCCTAGATCTGACATAGACGATGTTGCGTATAGTAAGGATGGCCAATGGCCAATGAGATGGAGACGGGGAAGGCAGGGAGGATGCAGGTGTGCCTGCTGCTATTGACCTTGATCTCGAGCCAAACCCAGACAGTGATATTGACAACACTGCACTCAGTGATACAGAAATATAATTATATCAGGATAGTGTGACGTTCAGTGACTGTGGTTGAAGAGAAAGAGAGGAGTGACCAAAGCCCGGACGCGAGGATCAAAGAAATGTGAAAATTTGGCCGAGTCGTGCGAACCTTTTTGCATGCACGGCAAAATCCCTCCTCTTTTCACTCCGTTCTAAACTCCATCACCATCGAACCCCACCCCCTACACCTGGTTTGCGAGGCTAACAGGCTTTATTTCGATCCTCGTGGCCAGCCATGGTGATTTTTGTCATCAGTTAAGTTTAGCAATGATCACAAATTCACAACCAAAACCATTTTGTCGTTGGCCACCCGTGACTGATCCGCGTCTCGGAGGTCACTTGAGCCCCGCATGGTCTATTCCGACATGTGCCCGTCAGGTCAGGATAGTATCGGAAAACTTGATCTAGCCGTTCTACTTCACTCTCTGATCGCGTCGGTCATAATCTTTTCGCCTTTTCTAACTCCGCTAGCCCGAATTCGACGGCTGACGGCTGGGAACGAGACAACTCAACACTTTCATATTTCGTTCGATGTCTGGCATTTCGACCTGGAGAGACCTCCTGCTTCCGGATGGTCAAGATATTCGTATCATTCTTTCACGGATCGACGACGACACAGGAGGAGAGTATACCGTAAAAACTTCCCCTATGTCCCTTCAGCTGTGGGACCCCGACCGACTACCGCACTCGGCGCATCTCATCCAAGAACGAGTTTCACAGACGACACCGGTGACACTATCACTCCCGGCGATGTTTTCCGCGTATTACGAAGGCAATGCATAGGTCTCAATTTCCCGATTAATCACGAGCTGGGGGCACACAACCTTGCGTCTCGTCTCTCCGAGGTCGTCGCTGAGATTATGGGCGCGCTTATAGAAGACCAGCCGATGTTCAAAGGCCAACAGCGTTCGTCAGACAATGCAGTGATCACAAATAACACTTACCAGCTCCGCGATGGGATCAAGATCTTATGGGAGAACAAGTCACCGAAAGTGTTCGACGAGTTCGTCGAGGAACTCATGAGACAGATGAAGACAGATGAACCGATCGCAAGCCTATGCACCGAGTCGACTCCGACCGTGTACGAAGGCTACAAGGCCATCCTGGGCAAGGTTCCTGGACTGCCTCTTTCGGTCGTTTACAATCTAAGTCGTCTCTACCTTTAGCTCACATATCACGCAGGAGATGTCCAGCCCCGGATCCGCTGGGCAATTGTATTCAGCGGACTTCGTTATGTTATCGTTTACATTCCGCGGATGCCAGCGAAACCTAAGATGTATTGCTCGCGAGTCATGCGATTCTGTCTTCGAAACAACGATGAGCAGGATCCTGCCACACAGCCACCTATCTGGAGCATGGTCGTATACATGCTTCTAACCGAAATCCTCAACGTCGATGATGGGACTCTGATGCGAAGATTCGGTTTGCCTGTCCTCTCAGAAGATTCGTCTTCCTCAATTTTGGGATCGAGGAATGATGCTCGAGGACGCCGGCGCTCGGCAAGCTTGGGGCCGATCAATGGAGTCGATGAAAGGTCTAGGCCTAGTCATTCCAGCGAACTAACAGAGGTCAGAAACCTTTTTTCCCCCTTCACGCATAGTGCTGACGAATCTTTCCAGACTCCAAGTAGCATGACTGTTCAATGCCTCGATGCTCTCCCAATAGAACTCGCCCTTGTTGACACGCCCCATTCCCGACGCGCTGAGGAGCAGAACCGTCCATTCATACATCTTGACCGCCAACTTGGAGCGGGTTGGTCCTCTGTGTATGCGTCAAGCCAGTCGCATATCGTTGTGAAATTTGCCACGGTACCTAAGAAAAACAAAGCTGAACTTGAAGACTAGCTCCGCAATGAAAAGGCCGTATATCATAAGCTAAGGCGAATCTCTGGATGGGTGATCCCTCGCCTCTACGGGGAATGCGAGTGGTACGGTGGACGAGCGATAGTTCTTTCCTACGAGGGTCAGTCCTTTTCGCACCTTGAACGCTTGATATCGTTGTCACTCGTAGAGAGGTAGGATTCTCCATGATTTCACGACGGTTGTTTTCACCTTTATATGGCAGGCTTATCCTGTTTGGGGAGTTGTATTGCCTCCACTTCTTGGGAGTCCAGCACGGGGACGTTGCGCCACGGAATGTGTTGCGAAAGAGGTGGTCCTGTTTTCTGAAGATCATCGACTTTGGGTTCTCGGACGTCAACCATTCTTGTCCGGGTTGGAGGAAGTGCAGCGAGCTGAAAGACGTGTGCCGCAAGCTCGAACTGGACAGGGTGAACCTCTGGTCGAAGGCTTGGGTGATGGAGAAGTTCAAGACCCGACCAGTGGTAGGTATGGGTCAACGTCTGTTGCCCTCCATCATCATCGTCTTCACCCTGCTCGTCTTCACCGTCTCCATCATAATCTCGAGAATCGGAGAATGCAGCCGCAAACACGCCAATACCCGTTTGCTGTCAGTAATCAAATATCCCACGGACTTGGGTGATAGGTCTCAATAACATTTGATTGTCACATCGCATTCTGTAAAATGGCTTGGTCATACTTGGTTGTCGATATAAGTAAATCTACAGAGGAGTGTCCGGCAATTGTGCGCATTTACAGACAACAGTCCCTGCCCTCTGGTTCCTTGCCTGTTCCGTTACCGTATTGGTGTCGTTGCCCCTTAACTGTGAGAAAAGTTGCGGCTGGGTGATAAAGCCCTGTTAAACCGGAGATTGTACTGTAGGTTGAGGGGCATACGTAGTAACTAAGATAGAAAAATATTCTCATCACTTGAGTGCGGCCGTACATGTGACAATCGACGGATGCAGCTCTGCGGAGCTCTTGGCCCACACTCACTCGCGAGGCTAGCCAGACTTAGCGCCTGCATTGACTGCCCAGGCCATGCTAATATGTCGTCCGCTGTCCTTGTGTCTTTCTCGTGTACGTTTCAAGTCGCACTGGCACTCAGGCTGTGGGGCGAGACCCAAGGGAGGGCCGATGGATCGAATCAATCAAAATCCCGTACGCTTCTGATGAGGTGATCTGGATTCTTCCCCAAGTGGACATGCATAATTACCGATATCCCCATAAATGCTTGGTAACTCTGTGAACTTGTATAATCGCTTTTTAATACGGCATCATGATGCGGATTGCGATGCGTGTGACGCGCGCGCTAATGCTACTGTACCTAAGCTAGAGAGAGAGACGACCGCAACAAGAGACTGACCATAAATGGGATGATCAAGACGTTGTTCCCGCCAACTTTGAATGACGCGCGAAATCAAAAAAAAGGGACGGGGCGAATGGGGATAGAAGACGCTCGGGAAATGGAACCTGGTGTCGCTTGTGGGGAAATTATGGAGAAGCAATTATACTTGTGACGGCATCCATGCCGGCATACAGTAGCACCGTACAGCATCGATCGACGTACTGTATGATACTGTGTCCTTTTGCTAGTGGGCCGGTCAGAAACGGGTATAGGTGGGGCGTCGCATGCGCAGGCGGATAGGTACGAATGCAATTATTCCAAAACTTTAACTTGCACATGCTCATCAACAACACTTTTTTTTTTACCTTTCTTATAATTTCTTTCTTATAATCGGTTATGTTCATTCAGCTATGTCTTGTCCCGGTGGAGCTCGGAACTCGGAGCTCGGACATGCTACGGGATAATGACCGGCCAATATTGAAATATCGACCCGACAGAGTTCCGATGACGGAACCTCCCCATTCCGAAGTTTTGTTCGCTGTTTGTTCGCCTTCTACAAGGGCCGAGAAGAGGAAAAATAAACACGTTCGCACGTGCTAACATGTACGTCGCCCCGCCTGCCACATGGCGGGGTAATTTTTTCCGACGTTCGCACGTAAGCTGCCACCGCACTTCAAGCGACGTAGATACCAACGCAATTTCCAAGCCCGATCAGGATAGAGGAGATGGAGACGACGTACGGTGGAGAACTTTGGACAGATCAGAGTGTCCACGCCTGGGGCTTGGCATACGGTGGGTGCTATTGTACTTGTACTCATTTCGTCGCAGCAACGTACTGAAACCAACAAAAGGACAATAACAAGTCTTCAATGGACGACTGAACACAAAGTTATTGTTTCCGGAATCCTGTGCCGCGGATCTATGGTCCGGTCCGAGATGAGCACATCCAACCCCGACAAAAGGACGTGACATGCATTTTACGCAGGCCTCAAAGATTGAACTGCACCATAGCGTTCCAATCTGGGGCTCGCCCTATATTCCTAGTTCCCTGTTCACACAAAACAAATGCTAGTGATACAAATTTGTGCCATAAATCGTATACACGTCGTCCTTCCAAAAACAGCAAATGGTTCCCCTCGTTCACGACTCGGTTGTAGGGTCTGGCTCGTCAATGAAATGTCCCTCATTTAGCCGTTGGATAAGGTGGTCAATTTTCTGCTTATGGATTCTGTGGTGTTCCTGCCAGCCCTTCCATGGGTGATGTGGGTGCTGAAGAGTGATGACTGAACAATCAAGAAAATGGTAAAGTGTAAGCGAACTTACCATGCGCCCGAAAGCCTGAAATATTTTGTCCGATGTACCATCGGGTTTGTCAAAGAAAAATTTGGCAAGCAAAACGTCATCTGCGCGGCTGTAGCGCATCTTCTTTTCGGGGGCTTGTGGGAGTGGTTCGTCATTCTCAGTGTGATTAAGTTCGTGTTTGTGCCTGCGATAAAACTTCATCCAGGATGCTCGCGAATGGTGCGGGGCCTGCGATGTGTATGACATCACTAGACATTAATTGATAAGACAGGTGGGATTACCTTCTGGGCGATTTCCTTCCAGAAGGCAACCATATCGAGCTTGCCCTGGGATCTACAAGACAGTTCAAGGCCATATCGGTGTGCAATCACCTCATTACTTACTTCTTCTTGTAGTCTAGCAGCTTGATCAAGAACGCGACATCCTCATCCGTAAATGCCACGCCCTTGCCGGTCGTACTGCGGAACAAAGCCTTGGGCGGCGTTGGGGAGCGCGAGCGTTCTCTATTGCTGAGTTCTGTACGGACACGCTCCCGGATGTTAACAATTCCATTAGAACCTGGACCAGCGGCAACGGCCTGAGTGGGGACGGTCCCATCCCCTCCTTCACCATCATCACTAAGGTTGTTATTCATAGCATAGCCACCAAGGCGAATCTGATGCTTGTTGCAGTATCGGCGCCAAGAATAGAACCTTTACTCATGTATAAGTTTATGTAGCGACAACACGAGGCAAGACGTACGTATGATGAGGGGCCTGATAGGTGCTTCCTTTCAATCTCACGGAACTATTTGAATTAGTCGGTAACGTACCTTTACGGCAACTCTCTCACAGATCTCTCTCAAGCTGAGGACGAGACCCTGGGCCACACAATAATCAATATACTTTTTCAAATATTCGATATCTTCGTGCGTGAATAAATTCCCGCCATATGTACTCTTGACAACCCGCGACGGCGGCGTAGGAGACCGCGCATTAGGATTGCGTCGATTGACCAGAGCTGAGGCGGGCGGCGCGGGTGTAGGCTGTTCCACGGTCAGCTAGAATAGGTACAACTAAAGGGGTACAATGACCTGGGTCCGAGTTCGTTTGCGTCCCCGAGGAGGATCGGCAGTTTCGGTAGGTGGCGGGGACGGTTCATTAGATGGGCCACCTTCGGGCATATAAGATTGTGGATAAGAGGACGGGTCATACTACGCGGATAAACATCGAATCTACTGCTGCGAAAGATAAAGCACATACACCTTGCGCGAAATACGGTTCCGAATTCCAAGCTTGATCAGAATACTCGAAACCCGAGGTGGTAGCGTGATCGATAGGTCCCGGGGGTGGTCCTGCAGGCTGATACGTAGGATCCCAAGCGTCATGGCGGTACGGGCCCCTTGGCTGGATCATTTGTTGTGATAGGTGGCCCTGGGTTTGTTCTGGGGCGATGCCGTTAGGAGCCTGCCATGTTTGAGGTGGAGCAGATGGCGGAGGGTGTACGGTGCGGGGAGTGGGCTGAAGCTGACTCTGGTAGGCTTGGTATGCGAAGGGAGCTGGAGCTGGCTCAACCGCCTGCATCGGTTGCGTAAGCTGAGCCTGAAACGCTTCAGGATTTTGTACGACTTGAGGCACGGGAGGTGGCGCTGGGGGCTGTTGCCTTGATGGGCCAGCAGTTTGAGCTATGATGCCCTGGGGAACAATGGGTGCTGGTGCAGGGGCCGAAGCTGATGGGCGGACCCTGGAAGCGAATCGATGAAATGACTTGAATGACCTAGAACGAGGAAGGACTTACTGCTCATTCCCTGTTACTTTGCACCCCGCGAAGTTATTCAAGAATGTTTGAAGTGCCCCGGCTTTGATACACTCGTGTACCCAACGCGCGTCTAGGACAGCCTTGCCTTTCTTTCCGATATATTGACGATATAAATTCTGGCCAGACTCTGTATGTGGGCTCACTATTGGCCATGCGTGAGAGTGAGATAAAGAATATTTCCAAGGTAAGTGGGTTGTATATGCCTCATACCTAAAATATAATTGACTCCACTGTAAGAGTTGGCGACTATGCCTCCATTTTTCTGATAAATAGAGTCAGGAACACTGACGGAGAGGAGAATGGGAAAGGAAAAAAAAAACAAAAAAAATCGAATAGAAAATCCAGAAACCATTGACGACTATTGCAAGTTTAAAAGGTCCAAAAGATATGAGCAAAGACGCGTCTTTGAAATAGAAATTTACGCGGAAGGGCTGTAAATCATGACCTACGGCCAGGACGAGAACTTACAGTGATAAGGTCGACAACGCGGTCATGGTCGGGAACCTCCTTATGAACATACATGGCTAGGGGGGTACCCATCATGGGCTCCAGAAAGAGGCCATGTTCTGCGATGTCTGGGTTCGTGTTCTGGTCCTTCTGCTGCTGTTGTTGAATGCGAGGTAGAGTTGAATGAGCCGGTGCCATGGGTCTCGGCGAGGAGGGGGTGTGAGGGCGAGTCCCCTGTCACTGAATCGCCACTCAGAAAGCGGACTCTGAATGTCAGCCACCGGACGTAAGCCCACTGGGTCCCGTATTCTGACAGCACACCGTCTCGCACGGCCTTCGGTAATTTTGCCTTTAAACGCTACTCAGGATCTTCCGACCTCGAAAGTACATAAGGTTGGTACAGCGAACAGAAAAAAGTGCGGGGATGGTCATCTGGCAACGAACACCACTCCTGATCATTCACGTAGACAAAAAAACTAGTGTACCCAAAACAGAGAGAAAATCACATGACGTAAGGTGCGTCGCCCTAAAAGCGTTTAGCGCACCTACTCCATTCAGCGGACAGCGGAATGGAGCAGCAAGGTAGCGCAGTGACAGTTGTAAGACGAACCGCGAGCTGTCGTACAGGTGGGCCATCCCGACATGTGGTTCGCCCAGTCGGGTGCCTTGGCGGTTGCAGGGTGATGGGGCGTGATGATTTGATCTTGATGGGGAAGGGAAGGGAACGACGGTGGGACCGGCGGAGGGACGAGGTCTCGGAGGGATAAGGCGGAAATAGATAATAGCGATATTAAATAATAATAATAATAAATTGTCGGGGTGTGAAATGGGCCCGGCGTATCAACGGACGGTACAGCTTGCCCAGGCCGACTCTCCCGTCTCTCTCTTCCTCGTCCCTTCCCTCATTCTCCTCCTCCCTCTCCGTTAAGGTGCCCTTCTTCCCTCTTCCCCCCCTCCCTCTTTCTCCCCGACTTCCCTAATGGCATCTGTCGCTGGTCGCAAAAAGTCAGTGATATCCCCAGGAGCCGTCCAAATCGACATTCCAATCGGCACCAACACCCTCCTCAATAAGGCTGCCTCTCAGTCCACGTCTCTCTACCAGCAATGCTCAGCTTTACGCTCACGTCTCCTCCGAGTCCATGGTTTTGCCCAATTTTTCGCCCTTTCCTCCCCTACTGGCTCTTTCCGCATCTCCGCTGAGCCTGTGAATACAGTCTGGGACTGTTTCGCCCTCGGAACCCCCCTGTGCTACCTTTTCAACCTCCTCCCTCCTCCCATCACTCACATTGACATCGAGACCGATCCACTACTTGTCGATATTGATAACGAACGTGCCAAGAAACGCGCCATCGCCCTTTTCGCAATTCAAGTCAAGCAATTGAATCACGGCGAGCAATTCACGGTTACAGATTTATGGGATCGTACAAATTCGGATGGATTCGTAAAAGTGCGTTTCATTTCCGTTCTTTTGCTCTTTCCGAGTCAGCTAAGCTGCTGACCAGGTTGTCAATACTGTCACACATATTGTCGATCGCCTTCCCCCTGACGTGTTTGAAGAGATTTCACCCCCTTCACCCCCCTCAACATTTTCTACTCATGAGTCCATCGATTCTATGGGACTGGATATACCTGCGATACCTACTCCTGCAAATGGCCCAGACGCGGAACGGAATAATATTATACGTGAATTGGTGGAGACGGAGCGTAAATACGTGCAGGACCTCGAGGTCATGCAGGTGCGCATGAATTTGTCTTTGCCATTCGCTACTTGACATGCATCCTGTATAGAAATATGCTCAAGAGTTGTCACAGACCAATACCCTCGATCGCGATACCATCCATCTACTCTTTCCTAACCTCAATAAACTGCTCAACTTTCAAAGGGGATTCTTAGTTCGTTTGGAGGGAACCGCGGATATGCCATGGAGAGATCAGCGATGGGGCCTTCTATTCAGCGACAACGTGAGTCCCGGAATGATTGCCTTGCATTTTCTTGTGCAGCGCTGACAGCGACGATTCCACTACACCCTTCGGCATTGTTCTTTGTTTGTATGCCGGTTTGTTTTATTTGTGATTCACTGCGTTTGGAACAAAAGGAAGAAGAATTTGCAGTCTATGAACCGTATTGCGCCAATTACACGAATGCATCCGAGTTGATGCTTATGGAGGAACAGAACCTCGTGGTACGTCTGATTCCTACATTGTGTGCTTATGTCTCCTGGGAGACTTGAAAGCAGTGGCGGTGACTGCCGATTCGTGACCTCTGACCAAACGTGTGTCAACACAGAAATATAATCACCTGATCAATGCCAAGTCGGAGTTGCCAGCTTTCCTGATCAAACCTGTCCAGCGGATATGCAAATACCCTTTACTCTTAGATGTGAGTTGACATCTCTCCCCTTCTTCCAGCTCATCTGAACAACCTCTTCATAGCAACTGCTTAAAAAGTCCTCTCCCATTGACTATCCCCACTACGAGGAGCTCAAGGCGGGATCAGCTGCGGCTAAGCGGATAACCGACAAGATCAATGAGGCCCAACGTCGCGCAGAAAACCTTCAGACTGTACAGAACCTTGCCTCGCGCGTCGACGATTGGAAGGGCCATCACGTCTCCCAGTTTGGCGAGCTTCTCTTGGAAGATATTTTTATCGTGACCAAGTCTGAGGTTGACCGCGAGTATCATGTATTTTTATTCGAGCGCATAATCCTCTGCTGCAAGGAAGATACGAGTGGGGCAGGAAACAATAGCAATAACAAGAAGGGGGGCAAGAGCAACTCACTGTTGAAGAAGCCTCAAAACGGGCCACCCACCGCCAGTGGCTCAAAGAAGAAGATGACACCTCTTTTGTTGAAAGGTCGTATCTATCTTAACAATGTGACAGAAGCAAGGATTGTTTCTCCAGGTAATTTGACCTCTCTTGTGCCTCTATCACTTCTGAGTCTTGCTAGGCTCCTACTCGCTCAACATCTCGTGGAAGGGCGACGATGATCTAGAATTCTTCACACTTCGTTGTCGCAACGAAGAACAGGTGAAACAATGGGAGACCGCCGTCAACCGCCTTATAGAAAGGGTTGCGAGGCGCCGGGCATCTGAGCGCAGTAATTCGCGACTCGCCTACTTTAGCAACCCCACCGGCTACCCCCCTTCCCACCCACCACGTAATGGGACGCCGACGTCGACCCACCCCAGTCCAATAACAGCACCACACCCGTATGCCAATGGCAGTCGATCGTATCGTCAGTTAAGTCCCTATGATGAACATCCTGCCGGCAACGATATCAACAGTCATGCAAGCGGACCATCTGGTTACCGTCTCCATGATGGCTTTGATCCCGACGACGAGATTGAGGAATATCCCGCAGGCAATATCAGTCCAACATCTGGTCGGGCTACTCCCTTGGATGGGCGTCGAGGTGCAGTGACACCTGCTTTGGACCAGTACCCTGGCTACGAACGGCCACGAGCTCTCACAGAAGATGCAAATGGACCTGCGCTTTCGCAGTGGCGGAGCAACGTACCTGGTCTTCCATCTGCCCCAGGTCCTCGAATGCCCGTTTCTCGCATGGGACCCACTATGAGCTATGCCTCCGAACCAGGCTTCAGTGTGCCATCTCGTACCATGACCACCGGTGGCCGCCCGCAATTACGCAGCCAGTTCAGTTCCTCGCGGTTGCGTCCAGCCTACGAAAATGGAGAGCCGAGGAGTGGTGCTACTTCACCTTCCGCCCAACTAGCGAATAGTCACACTAGTCGGACTCGCAGTGCGAGCCAACCCAGCGCGTACGTTCCAAAGAGTGCGCCCCCTCCTTTGCCATCAAATGGTTGGGATCGGATGCAAGGATCGGCGAACCCTACGACGAAGAGGTCAAGCGGTTCTAGCCAATCGACAGGCGAGGACTCGGCCTATTCCCCTAATAGTTCATCGCCCCTCACGCCATTTGGTTCGAGTGATTCTTCGTTATCCGGTGCAGTCGGACGATCATCAATATCATCATACGACACTCCAGTGAAGGTGAAGGTACATTTCGGCTCCGACATTTTTGTCATCCAAGTTTCGCGTGCAACCGAGTACGGCGAACTCGTAGAGCGGGTCGGCAAGAAGATTCGTCTCTGTGGGCCTCGGCGGGAAGACGGCCCCCTTCGCGTCAAATATGAGGACGAGGAGGGTGATTTAATATCAATGCGCTCGACAGAGGACGTAGAGATGGCTTTCGGTGATAAAATGCAAGTCGTTCTACATGTCGCGTAAGGAAGTCTCGTCATCATTTCGCATCTTGCTTGTATCACCTCTTTGTTTCGCCTCTTATCTACGTCCTCGCCTCATGTTGCATTGCGTGCCACCATTTCGCCATTAGTCTCCGCCCCGCACAATTTTCGGACCCGGCTTGTCACAAACCATCACATTATCATCATCGCACATCGCATATCTCTCCTTTCTCGGGGACATTTCCTTTTGCATCGATCCTGCTCCTTTCGGAAGAATATATGGTTCCACGGCCCACCCGCCCGCTACTCTTTTCCTTTTGACGATATCCCCCTCCATTGCTCTCTCCATTCCACTCCCTCTCCATCACCGCACCAATAAGGGGTCGAGGTGATCTTCCCTTCCCGCTCATTCCATCTATATTCCCCTGATATCTAAGTTGTCCGTCGGCGTCCTAGTTCACTGTGTTTCGTGGATTTCTTGCCAGAGTAGCAAGGTGTTCTTTCAGAGACTGCTTCGAGTCCTCCGTTGATAACCAGTTGTACAGTAGTATTTACTAGAACTTTACTTTGAATGCTATGAACACTACACTCATTTTCGGCTTATGTGTAGGCGGTATGAACCCAGGCCGTGCATTATGCCGTACTGGAAAACCATCATAACATGCTGGCCCTTGGCGTACAAACTTACAGAAACCGCTTGGACGCGCAGAGTGCACATTAGCTGCAGACTGGCTCACTTGTCCTGTGCTAACAATCGGAATGCCGCCTTAAATCTACCCGCTTCACTTCTATAGCCTAATGCCAGATCGTCTATGTTCCTGATACAGGGCTATCTAAGGCGTCTAAATCACCGCCTAATACAACGTCGTGAATACAGAGGTCTACATATGTGGCTAGGGAGGATCAGGCACAAATGGGATATATTGTCGCGTTACAAGGCATCGGGTGAGACGTCGCCTAGCGGTGTATTCAGGTCGTTCATGCTGACCGCACTCATGAGTGAGTGGATATCATCCCCGTATTCAGATCGAGAATCAAGCGTTTCCTGTGAGGTGTCAAACATGCAGTCCGAAAGCGTATAGAAGTGACTTACATCGAAGTAGTGATGGGCGAGACTGCGAGGGGCTGTGGGTTCGGGCACTTAGCTTATGACGGCATCTATGTATGAAAGGAAGAGTACATACTCCTCGGAGTTTTAGGAAGACGGCAGTTGGCGCCGCTTTGTAATATATGGTAAGCAACTAGGCCTGACCTGCAAGATTTAATTCAGGAGAGCGTACATCTACAGAGTACCTATGGCACCTACCACCCTGTTTGATGTGAAGCCCCGAGACCCCGACCGTCATCACCGTGGAAATACTGGACAGCGTAATATGTCTTCTGAATGCCCGATATCAAGAAAATGCCATAACTCTCACCTCGAAGAACCAAACATAGTCCCTAAAGAAAGGATCAAAATCGAGTTTCTGGTTTCCTCCATTGAGAGCGCGACGCCCGTGTACATCACGGCCAAAGATATGAATGATGCGATGCTGAATTTCTTCGGCTACCTGAAGCAGATTCATATATTCCCCACTGCCGGTGGGGCACTCCACCTGCAGATCATCGCCGTAGTATTGATAGAATCTCTGAAGACTCTCGATAAGCAAGAAGTTCACCGCTAGCCCTATGACCGAATCAGTAGTCATGTCACCGGGAGAACTAGAGGGAATGACACACAGATTGGACCACGCCAGTTCGAGTTGCCGCCGAACATCCCCGATTTGGATTCCCCGGGCCAATAACTAACTTCGTGTCTTTGGCCATTAACCTCCATCCCCCATGGATGGTCCTTGTGCAACTTTGATAGGCTGTGGGAGTAAGTAGACAGGTTAAACAATATTCGCATCTCAAATAGGTTAAAGCATACGATCGAATGCCATGCTCGCTGAAAAACTCGCTCTCATCAAGCATTTTTTCCAGAATGCTAATTAAACGCTCTTTGCTTGCTAGGGCAAGTAAGAAGCGTTCACCACGACCACGAGCTAAAAAAGGGCGTTCAATAATGATGAATGGGAGAATGATGTAGGAACAAACCTTTCATGTTGGCCATATTCCGACCAGAAACTCCCGGCCTATTTTCGATGAACCAGTCCATACGCTTCTTGAAGCCCGGGAAACGATTAACAAGGGACGGTTCGAGAGTAAGAGTCGCGTATAGGGGAATGAGCCCAACGAGACTGCGGACAGGCAACTGCATGCTATAGTCGCCCCATTGAATCGCATCGTAATACATTCCGTCCTGCTCGTTCCACAGGCTGAGGTTATCTTCGCCACTGTGGTACGTCATAGCGTCCGCGATGAAGATGAAGTGCTACAGCAACATGTCAGGTCGTCATCATCCAATGACAGAAGAGCGGTCCACCTCAAAAAACTTCGATGCGATATCTTCATACACAGGGTTATGCTTAGCCAATTCGAGAGCCATACTCAGCCTAAGTCACGACTCATCAAGTACGTATCTGCGAAAATGCGGCAATGCTTACATGTTCAGGCAATAAAATGCCATCCATGCAGTGCCATCCGCCTGGCGCAAGGCACCTCCTGTAGGCAACGGCTCTGAACGGTTGAACACACCGATATTATCCAAGCCAAGGAAGCCGCCTTCAAATACGTTTGCTCCACCCGCGTCCTTGCGATTGACCCACCAGGTAAAGTTAAGGAGCAATTTCTGGAATACGCGCTCGAGGAACTGGACATCCTCGCGGCCGTAAAGCTTCCTCTCAATTTTGAATACGCGAAATGTGGACCATGCATGTACCGGCGGGTTGACATCGGAGAAGTTCCATTCATACGCAGGGATCTGTCCGTCAGGCTTCATGTACCATTCACGAGTGAGAAGATCAAGTTGCTTCTTTGCGAACGCAGGATCGACTACGGCAAGTGGAATGCAATGGAATGCACTGTCCCATGCTGCGAAGTAAGGATATTCCCATCTGCGAAATCGCTCGTGACAACGACTAATCCAGTAGTAGTGACGTACTTATCGGGCATAGATAATATGTCCGAGGCATAGAGGTGCATCCAATCCTACGCGAAACGGTCAGTTCGGGCCTACTTTTACCGCAGCGCTTGGAAGAGCATACCTTGTTACCCCTCAGGAACTTTCGAGAAGGGGGAGGGCGTGGTTGCGCGGGATCACCTTCAAGCCATTCGTTCGCGATGAACTTATAGTACTGCTTTGTCCATAGCATGCCTCCAAGAGCCTGGCGCATGACCGCGCGCAAATCATCGGACACGTAGCCCTGGGTCAGGCTGTGATAGAATTCATCGGCTTCACTACGGCGTTCCTCGATAGCTTCGTCGAATAGCGCCTCATCTTCGAGCGTCAGATCCTTTTGAGGGGTGTTTGGTGTGAGCTTCATTCGCACGACGGCGCATCCGCCTCCGCCAGGAACATCTCTAAAGGTGTAATGCGCGGCGGACTTGGTCCCAGTCTTATCAGGGTTAACAAACTGTGGGCTGTGGTGGGGAACTGGGGTAGCGCGTCCAGAGCTCGATTCGGAGTCGCTTCCGTTCGCGGTAGTGGCATGTTTGCCATCAGCACTGGCCTTGGATCCCCCATTGACGAATTGGTGACCTGGTAGCCGGTGTGCAGGGATAATGTGGTCATGGAAAGCATCCTTGACATAAGGTGACTTATTCGGGACGCCCCAAAGACGCATGAAATTCGTGTCGTTCTCCGTGAACAACAAAGCTGGTTCCACGGAGTCGTCCTCGCCATCTGCACTGCCGTTGATGACTTGGCCGTCTGGCCCGACAGGGGGAGGAGATGGGAAACAATATAAGTGGGTCTTTCCAAGACTGTCATGAGAGGCAGTGATCCGGTTGCTTGTAGTCGCAGATAGACTAGGGCGTGGTTGAGGCGGGACGCCCCAGGACCAGCTGTTCGGGAACCAGAGATGAGGAATGATATGCAAAGTAGCGGGGTCAGGACCGCGATTGTATGCGGTGATGCGAATATAAACGTTATCGGGGCCATCCTCTTCCTTTGCGTACTGGAAAGGGAAACCGATGAAACTGATGGCTCACGCAGGGGGGCACAGGACTCACTTCGACGAAAACGTCCCAGTAACGGTCTTCTTCGAACACATCGGTGTCAAGTATCTCAAACTCAACAACCTCGCGGCCGCGATGCTGATTTTCGCGAACGAGGTCTTCATATGGATATGCCTTTTGCGGGTACTTGTACAAAAACTTCATGTACGAGTGAGTTGGCGTAGAATCCAGGTAGTAATACAACTCCTTGACATCCTCTCCGTGATTTCCTTGGGGCCCCGACACGCCAAAGAGCCTTTCCTTGAGCATTCTATCCTTCTCGTTCCACAGGGCGAGAGAAAAGCAGAGTCGTTGGTGGTTGTCGCTGATGCCTGCGATGCCGTCTTCTCCCCAGCGATAGGTCCGTGAACGAGCATGCTCATGAGGGAAGTGGGCCCACGCATCGCCATCTCCAGAATAGTCTTCCCTGACGGTTGCCTGCCAGTGAAGGGACTATGAGCTCGGTCAGATAGAGACAAGCAGGTGCGAACCCATTGTCTATCAGATACGTAAGGGCCCCATCGCTTCCAATGTCTTTCTCGCTTGCCGTCTTGATCGAGGCGGTAGTGCTCAACAGTCCGGTAATCAGCACCCAAACTCCGGCGAAGTCTATCACGATAAGGTATAGGGTCGTTCCCGTCAGACGTGGTAGTAGTAGGCTGCCCATATGACTCCGGAGGCTTTCCCAACTTTGGTGGGTTCGGAGGTGGCGTGACTATCTTGGGGATCGATATGGTAAGAGGGTTATCAGGCTTTGGTGTGTCTGAAACTGTTGGAGAACCGAGCGTCTCTGATCTAAATAACTTTTGTTGTATGTTACGGACGTTAGTGGCCATGATAAGAGGTGCGAGTGAAGGAGGAAAAGAGAGAGAGGGTCGTGGCCGAGGGCGTGCACAACGCGCATTTATGCACTCAGATTAATTTTTTATTTTCACCCATGCTCCATATTTATGACGTCGCTCATCTTTTGAGGGCTCAGCACCCAGCGCTCATCGATTTATTTACCGGCATATATCGGGCCTATCAGCGACTCAAACATGGGCACTGCACGGGTCACACATCAATGATGAAACTAAAGATGATTGATCCGGGGTATGATGGAACATGAATTAAGTTAACCATGGTAAGCAAATATACTGTGCGTGAATGCGCCTGGCTGCCAGGTTGATCCATATAAACACCAAAGTGTGAGGCAGAAAATAAAAAGCTGCCGGAGTGGCGTAGAAAAAGAAAGAGGAAGATACATTGCTGGTTGTCGATGTGTAGAGTACGAGAATATCCTTGTATGCGCTAGGTAAAAGATAGGTCAACAGTACACCAGTCGCCGGACATCACCTGGGAGCTGACTGGAGACCAGGATGTTAAGAGAGAGCAACCTGAAATGAGATTATAGATACAGGTAAATTCATGACTTGTCAGTCATGCTGTGCTCGACTGCCGCTGGGCTCCACCCCAAATCGGTGAGTACATTTCGAGCCCAGTCGTCCTGAAGCGCACCGTCACCAGTGCCGCCCTTCCACAAACTTAGACGGCGGTAAGAGGAAGCCGAGGAAACAGAGACAAATGAATCGTCTGACAACTGCGGTCGCAGTGGCTCGGGTTGAGTCAGCGATAACTTTGGCGGCTTTGACTTATTGCGAACCTGCGATGTCACTGGAGTCACGGGGCTCGTAGGTGACGATGGCCAGGAAGCCTCCGCCGGCTGGGAACTCGTCGAAGATTCTCTCGATAAAGGAGCACACAGTTCCGGGTTCGAGCGCCCAGAGTCTCCTAGCTCGTCTTCGTTCAAACCAATGGCAAGGCTAAGTGAGGAAGAGTCTATAGATGTGTTAAGCAGCTGTGGCAAACTGCTTGAGCTGCGCTGTGGTGGTAACGACGGCATCGAGATCAATGGAGAGATAGAGCCTGGTGTCCTTGGGGAAGCTGGCGAGGACCGCGAGGGGGAATCGCGGGCATCGAAGTACGGTGAAGATGACGACGACGAAGAAAACAGTCTCGAAGATCTAAGCGAAGAACCCGATTTCTTCGAGAATAAGGCCGTAAGGGATGGCCGCTTCATTCTTGTCGGCTTCAGGCTTTGCGAGCTGGGCTCTGAAGGTAACATTGAAGGAGGTAGGACATTGGTGGAACATTGTAGGGAAGGTGTTGCGGGGGCCGTCTCACTCCTCGGAAACGTCACAGTTACATGATCGGTGGGCTGGGGAGATGTGCGAACAAAGTCGGGGATAGTGCTGGAAGCAAGGTTCTCTTTGGCGTAATATGCATTGACTGGTATGGGTGCCACAAATTGGGGAATGGAGGGTGCTTCAGACGACGTGGAAGGCGTCGTAAGTGAGTCGGATGAAGACGTGAGTGCGGGTGGGCACCATGGGTCCAGGGGTGATCCTTTACCCCATGCAGGGGTCGACGGACGTGAGTCACTTGCCGATAGGAGCGACGTACGATCGTCTCCAATCCGTTTGTCATTCTTGTGCGAGTCATCCTGAACTTCACTCGGCAATGCTTGGGCCTCTGTCCTGGGCTCCGAGGCACTAATGGCAGATTCCGCAGTAGAACTCCGATCATTCAGATCACCGTGTGGTAAGGAAGGTTCTGTCGTAGCATTCTGCTCCAACTCGCGGCCTGTTGATCGGCCGCCGGGCCCAGGGTCTGGATTTTCACGTTTCGGGTTAAGTTCAACATTGTCCTCCCAGCCTTCTGGAGGACCGTTCCAGATGTCTTGTGCTTCGCATAGCACTCGAAGGATCGGTGGGCTCATGTTCAGCGTGGGACATAGCACGAGAGTCAGGTTGCTCAGTGGCATGCGGATTTCCTTTCGCTGGGCCACAAAGTTGATCAGATCAATGACAGTGCGAAGAAGGTCCCTATTCTCTTGAGGAAGACGCGTTACAAGGGACGCAAGAGCATTGAGTAGCGCTTGCGACGGCGGCCGCATTCCCGAAAAATTGGGCTGTGCGAAGGTTGACAGAGAAGGCGGCTTCCGCAAAGAGCGGGCATCGTTGGGTGACGGACCCTTCCCACTAACACTTTGCGCAGGCCCAGAATGCTCTTCAAAGGACTTCCTGACGTTCGTCTCGGTAAGCATGGCGGCCTCAAAGTAGGGAGTAAGTGCGCGTGTGAGAATCGGCTCAGGAACTGTTCACATCACAATTCAGAAGCAAACTCGGTCATCCAGATAATGAAGTACGTACGTTCCCGAAGGTAAGTTTTGAAGATGGACGCTACTGCATGGGGGTCCAGGTCTCCAGGTGTGCATTCCATCATATCAAAATCTGCACCAGTGTCGAACTCTGAGCGCAACTTGGCAACATGTGTTGCACGCCCGCTGACTCTGTTCAACACACATGAGGAAGAATTCCATTTAACTTGTAAGTCACCTTACCGAAAGAGACCTTCCTCCTCGACACCCCATTTCATCAGGTGTTCCGCACAACGGACCACTAGCGCGGGCAATCGCCGCTCATGAAGGGCCGACGGGACTATATAACATGATAAATATATAGCCAACAGACGGACAAACACCCGATGCCTCACCTGATTGAGAGCTGTCCGATGGGGATGGTGCGAGGCGTACAGCATCGATCGCAGTGTCATGGACACAGGTTTTCAAGTCCCGACCAAAGACCAAGCCGCCAATAACGAATCCCCCCGCACTGTTACGCATGGGCCCACGTAGGCAGTTGCCAAGTGTCGGGCTTATGAACCCAAACGACTCTGGGTCGGTCTGTCCGGTCGACGTACTTCTAAGTGTATCCACACTCCATGCACCGGAAGGTGCGTTGGGCGTCCGTCGTTGCTTGCCCTTGCCGTTCTGCGATTGCGATGTGTGCGATGCCAGTGATACGCTAGACGCATTACGTCCGAATTCCTCCGAAACTACGATCGAGGAAGGCGATGACGAATTACCGGAAGTGTTGTTACCCGAGCCTAGGCTGCCAAGGGCACGTCCCATGCGTTCGACAGCACGCTTACCGAAACCCATGGCAAAGCCTGCTGCCGGGGCAAAACCATTAGTTACGGTGATGGCGGTCTGACGAAGGGTACCATGTTGGCTTGGGGAGGATGGTAGTTGCTGGGGTAATGATGAAGTGGCAGAGGTGGGCGCCGATGGTGCTGAGATGTTACCCCTAACGTGATTCGTAGTTGATTGAGGTTCACCGTTGTGCAAAGGACCGATAATACCGGTCGCAGGAGCCTTGTTTGATGAAACGACATCAACCGAGGGCCGACGATCGAACGCGGGCCTAGTAGTAGAATGGCCCTCGGAGTTGGCAGTCGACGCTGCTGGCGGGTTGGAAGGGAATGGTGACGTAAAGGAGAGGGATATTGAGTGCCTTTTGCGAGTTTTTGATGATCCTGAAGGAGATGTCTTGCGGCTTAGGTGATTCGCCGACGGGCGGGAGATACCTTCCTCTGTCATGATGAACTCGGCTTCTGTAAGCAAGGCACTCAGTCGCCTGCCAGCAGGGACTACAGTGCTTGTAGATTGCAGCGACTCTGCCATGGAGACAGGTCGGGGTGTACGTGTCCCTCCTGATGCCCCCGATCGTGGACGCACCGTATAGTAACTGGTCATTGTCGAGTCGCTTTTGCGCCAATCCTCTTTGGGGACATCGTGGTCCGAATCCCTCTTCTTCGGTCGTCGCCTTACATTCGCAGTAGTGTCTGAATTGTCGGTCTCAGAGACGTACTGAAGCGCCGCTGAAATGCCGGGTGTGGCAGTCATCACGGAGCTTCTTTGATCCGAGGGCGATGTCGACTGGGGGAAGGGTTTCGGAGGAGGAACAATAGATGGATGCTCGGGGGTGACATGGCGGGTGAATGGCGATGTGGGATAGCCGGGGCCTGCAGAGACGGAGGGCTGCTGCGGAGATGCAGGTGCTGATGAAGACAATGCTGCGGAGGACACCGGCGTCGTCACTGAGCGACTTTTCCCTATCCCCATAGGCACTGAAGCCAAAGGGGTCACTTCAGTGGGCGAGATGTCCTCACTCTTTTTTTTGCGATTGCCAAAAACACGTTTGAACCTGGACCCGGCGCTGCCGGAAGTCACAGGGACGGTCGGAGATGGCGGTGGGACTGGAAGCTCGGACGGTAGCCGGGACGGGACTTGGCCCATGGTTGGGATGAGGGAAGAGGAACGGGGGACAGGGCGGATGATATCTTGGGGGAGATGAGTCTTGGGCGCAGTGAAAATGGATGGATGTGCGGCTGCTATATCGGAAAGACTCGAGTTTGACGGTGGGGCAGCGGGGAAGATGGAAGAACTTGTTGATGAGAAGGAAGACAACGAGGCAGAGGAGCTGGACAGCTGGACGCCACCTGCCAGTCCACGACGGCGTGCATCGTGTCTCCGGAAGGGCATAGTGTGCGATAAATGACAGAAAACGGGAAAAAAAAAAGTTTGATGGAGATAGGAGGCTAGATTGGAGGGGGACGCAGCGCCACGCAGTAGCTGACTGCTCGCGCTAAAGAAGGACGAGGACGTAAGGGGTCGAGTGGGCGTGTAGAAGAGGCAATGTGGTTGCGGTGAGGCAAGGACGTGGCTGAGGTGGCTTGGTCCTGTGATCAACCCAGGGGCTTGATTAAAGGACGAGATTATCGGTCGTCGGTGGAAGAGAGGGACATGAAGACGAGATGAAAAGGCGGGGTTAGGTTGAGAAGTGGAATTGAAAGGGAAAAGAGGAAGAACAAACGAGAGGTGAACGGATGGTTACGTATTCATAAAGGGACACGCCCTCTCTCTAATACATTTCTAGCTAGAATAATGTACGTTGTTGATCCTCTCCCACGCCGAGCATTCACCCACTACCAAGAAGGAATTCCTTGACCAGCTCGTACGTGAAAAATGACGTTGCGATGCTCGGTGAGACCTTTACTGTCACCGCGACGTGCATCAGTGTTCCTGCCGATATTCTCGACACCATATATTACTCACATAGATTTGGCCAAAGCCCCCGGTACATCCCACGCATCCCTTCTGTCTTGAGGATCACCCGTGCCGCTTCTAGCGCACCGTTGTACTGGTATCCCAGTGCGCCCTGACCCAAGCCAACAACTTGCATTTTCCGTCGAAGGACATCAAACGGATACGTAAGCGTCTGCGATATCGACCCTGTTGTTTTGATTGCGGCCGCACAAAGTCAGCTCGGAAAAGCATCCCTCGACACCGGCCACGGCGCTGCTTACCAGCGAGGGCACCACAAGACAGCTTCCGAGCCACGGTATTCTTTCCAGGAGGCGTGATGAGACTGCGTAGGGCCTCGTACGCCGCGAAATTGATCCCGACGTACGGCGCCACGCCCATCGCCGTCGCCACAAGGCCACGGTACAGCGCTCGAGGACCACCTTCCTCTCGCATAACCTTCAGAGTCATGCCCCACATAGTAAGCTCCGAAGGTAACGGCCGCGCGGATGTATGGAGCGCTGAGGCCAGCCTCAACTTTGAAGACGTAGACGCCCCCGCGGATGATGGCGGAGACATGGATGACGATTGTGATGATGAAGATGCCGCGGAATTATTCGCGACCATCATTGATGCAGTTGCGATTGATAACCGCGAGCGCACTAGATCTAGTGGGTATGTTGTACCTTCCGCAGAAAACAAAAATATAAAAAGAGTTAAGGAAAACAAACGCATGCAGCAAACCGGATAGGACGTACAGACAGAAGTAATGCCAGCCAGAGCACCGCTGGCCAATCGGGTGGGGGTATCCAACTGTTTCTTCCCATTCGAGGTGAACCACTGGGGAGAATGTCATCCACGACGGCAATCCGACTCGACTGAAACGCACCTTTTTGAGTTGTTCATATGTTGTAAATTGAACGGCACTGTAAGGTATGATTCGAACACAATTGATCCCATTCCCTCGCATGAACCCCTTGAACCCTTCCTCTTTCCACATGCGTACGAGACTTCGCCACACGCCCTTGTACTGCTTGCCGCTATTCCTGGGTTGAACCTGTCTACGAGCGCAAGTCAGACTTACGAAAACACCATTCCAGAGGTATAACGTACTGAATGATTTTAAGCCGCTCCAGCGGAGATACCACAGTCCGCGACGCCGCACCAGCGATTCCGCCGGCGATGAAATAAGACGACACCTGCGAGCTCAACCAAGGCTCTGCTTGCGGCTTGGACGCAGCGCGGACGGCGGGCTGGACGGCAGATTGATTTGATGTCATAGCGGTAGGTAAAGTTGCTGTATGGGAATATATGTCATGGACTATCTAGTGCTAGAATAGAGGGAAAGAAGAGAAGGAAAAGGGCAAAGTGGGGGTGGGCAGTCTAAGATGATAGAGAGGAGAGTGCCAATGATGTTCCGGCCTTATTCGCTCCTGTGCCGCGGGTGCACATGCCTTGCCACGCTTACGCTTGCTGCTTACTTTAGCCCAACAACAACCGTAAATTTTAAACGGTATTTCTCCCTCAGATGACCCTCAATAATTCGACTCTTCGGACACGTACGCCCACTAGAACCACATCCTTCATGTACACGTATCGCTCAGCTCAAAATGGACACTCTTATTGATCAAAAAAAGGCTAATTGTCAACAAAAGCGGGTCAAATGCCCTGTGGAGAGATCAAAACCATAGACAATTGACCAGCTGGTAACCATGTGTGGCTGCCTCGCTTTTTTGTCGGTAACAAATGATCCACGCCACAAAACGCGTGTCTATCTATGTTTGGATTGGAGACTCATCCCGACTTTCGGAATATCCTGTAGACCAAAGAGACACGGTCGGTGTCAGACCGCGGGACAGATCAGCTCTAACTCACCTCCGCGTCCACGGCCTCTGCCACGGTTACCACGCCCCCGCTCTCCATCACCCCTCCGATCACCATTACCACGACCACGGAAGTCTGAATCATGATCGCTATGAGTCGCCTAGACCAAGTGCCATGAACGGTCACTCACTGCCTCTCTCTCCTCCCCTCGAGCCGCCACGTTCCCCTCTGAATCCTCCGCGGAACCCTCCGCGGAAGCCGCCACGTTCTCCGCCTCGACCACCCCTGGAGCCACGTTCCCCCCGTGGTCGACCACGGCCCCCGCGAGCCTGCATGAAGCCATCGTTGTCGGCCGGTAAATTACCATCAATGGGCGATGCCATTGCCTCTGCTGGACCCGCATCCGGGATATCTTGGGGTGTATTTGCGGGGGATGGTGTCTGGGATGTTCCAAATTTGGCTTGTAGTCCTGCGATCGATGGGAGCCCCCCTTCCTCATCCTCAGCCCAATCAAAGTTTCCAGAAGCTGACAATGATGGCTGCTAGAACGACGATCAAACGGTGAATCTGAGAAAACCAATACCATCCCATTACCTCGGGTTGTTGCGTGACAGTATCGCTCTGGTCGACGGCTATCCCTTCCCCACGGGGTGTCTCAACAGCTGCGGCGCCGACTCCGACCTCCGTCGCCTGACCCTGAGGAACATCTACCCATTCTTGACTGTCCGCAAGGCCGGCGTTATCAAGTTCGCTTTCCTGCATGAAGTGATATCCCGCCGACGTCGAAGTTTGTCCCCCAAGACCAGGTACAGCAGCACTATGCTCCTCTTCCGATGGTTCTGGCACCTCGGACTCGTTGTCTTCGGGGGCAGCAAAGCTTGGTTCAGGTGGATTTGCGAAGGCATGAGCCAAATCAACAAACCGCGAGTCTAGACAAAGGAGTCAACTGCGTTATGAGGCCCCGCGAGTTGAGGCAAAATAGACCCACGTAAAATGCCCTGGAATTCGCCTTCACTGAAGAGAAGACCACGGATCAGCTCCTGTCGGACCTCACTTTCTTCCCCGAGAAGCTGTTCTGCTGCGGCAAGGATTATTGGGATTTCCGAGTCATCAATACCAAGCAACGATACACTAGGATGCTGGGCAGAGATAGATGATTGCAGCCGGATGAAGTGAAGGAGTCGAGAGATCTTGTCGAATGCCTTACTCTGGCAAATACGGTCACAAATAATACATGGCGTGTCAAGCGTAGAACAAACCTCTGCCTCAGCTATAGCTATGAATAGACGCTCTGCTTCTAATTTCTTTCGTTCAGCCAGATCTCGAGCCTCTGTAACAATCCTGTCTGCCTCAAGGCTCTGAGTGCAGTGGTGTCAGCACTGGAAATACGAAAATATGTAAATCAACAGACCTCCACAGCCCTCTTGACCTCTTCTAACTCCTTCACTATTCCTTCCAAAGATGGAAGGGTCTTCAACGTTCTTCTTTGATCTTCATTCAGTTTTTCATCTCCATAGCTTTGTATTCGAGACTGTAGGACGACTGTGAGTCAGCGACGGGGTCATAATTGTATGCCTGTGATCAGCAATAGAAGAGACGCACGATTTTTTTACTCGTAGCCTTGATTCGCTTTTGAATAAGATCTACAATAGGGCTATGTTTCGCTTGCTCCAGGGCAGACTGAGCGGAGGGTATGCCATTGGTATTGTGAGGATCCGCGAGGAAAATATCGGCAACAGGTCCGTCTTTAATATCAGATGAGTCCTGAGCCTTTTCAACCGCGGCAGCGGAAGTGGAATCGGGGATGGCTACGGAGGACAATGCTGGGGAGTCCTCGGATCTGGTCCCCTTGCCCGTCTTGCGCTTCCTTTTTGAAGATTTCGGGGTGGAGGCAGGCGGAGGGGCGCCAGGAACGTAGCGCTGGGTAGGTGTGTCGGACATGAGGACGATCTGTGCAAATTCTGCAACGTTTTTGAGGGGTATGGGTACGCGAACGAAGCTTGAAAAGTGACAGCCTTGTTTTTACGTGACGAGACGAAAAAAAAACCTTTCTCACGGCCTGTGGATTGCCACACCGGTATCAACACCCTTGCATCCGACTTACTGACCCTGGGTAGCTCTCATAACTGCTGTAAATTGTTGTTGTCTTTCTGCGCCCTCACGGTATCTTGTCCAAGGCCGGGGTGTACACATCCGACGTAATTGTACGACAGGGCCAGCCCTCTTGATCGGTTTAAGCACAGACTGATCAGGCTTTGATGCTGAGCTTGCGTCTGGACCAGTGACATAACAGACATATTATATTCTGAAGCCCGACCCCGACGGACTATGAGGCTGACTGGGCCACTTTCTAACAACTTCGACCCCTCAACCCCCAAAATGCCTCGGTTCGGTTGCTCCTCGACAACATGGCTTCTATCCAATCTCCGGTGCATCATTCGACGAGTTCCGGGACCTTAGCCAGCCCGCTCAGCTCGAACGGACACCATGCCAGTTCCCCACAACTCAAGGACATCTCTCATGAGATTCGGGTCACTAGAGCAGGGACGCCTCCCACAACAATCTTCAATTCAGACATGCATCGTCGTCCGAGTCTTTGTTTCGAAGACGGGAACATCGCTGTTCTTGCCGGCAAATATTATTTTCTAGTCCACCAGGGCTTTCTCGCCCGTCATTCTGAGCACCTGGCAGAACTGACAAGAGACAGCTGTTCTCGTCCGACTATGACGCTCGAAGGCCGTCCAGTCTTGCATTTACCCGACTCCCCTGATGACATCTCACTACTCCTTCACTCGATGTACGATGGCTTGTGAGTTCCCACCGTACGCTTTACCTTGGATTCGTCGACTTATAGTATGTTGAGGTCGTCGTTAATGATGCTCGAAAGCAATTTGCGCATCGCTTCTACATTGTTGCGACTGTCTGCGAAGTATGTCATGGAACATCTATTCAACGACACCCTGGTTATATTGCACAAGGCCTGGCCAACAAGTCTGAGCCAGTGGACCCGTCGAGAGCGCCAACTACCCAGAGTCAATAGCGAAGCCGCCAGGGCAATCTCTCTGCCCCACCCCATGTAATTACTCTGTTTCATCTGAGCCTATAAGATCTGACATACTCTGCAGAGCCATCGTGAATTTGGCGCGAGAAGTTGACGCCGCAGAACTTATCCCAGCAGCGTTTTATGATTTGTGCCGTCTTCTTCCGAGCGTGGTAGCAACGGGCTATACAGATCCCTTTGACTCGACTTGCCACCGTCTCACATCCAGTGATCTCGTCCTTCTTCTCCAAGGTCGTGAGGCGGCCTCGCGTTTCTTCTCTACATTCGTCGTGAACGAGTTAGAGAATCGAAGTGTCTCCGAGTCATGCTTCAATCGACGTCAACAAGACCCGGCGCACCGTCGGTTGTGCACTGGAGCGTTCCAGTTGATTACGTACGAGCTCTTGCAAGACGTTAACGGCCTTATTACTGGGCGCACCGCCGACCCATTGTTCGCTATGCAAGAGGTCCTCAATTTGCAAGCAGATCCTGGCACACCGGAAGCGAGGAACTTGTTCCGTGCCTGTGATTCTTGTCGACAGGAGTTGGTCGTCTCCGTACACGCTGCAAGGAACAAGTTTTGGAATAGTTTGCCCGAGTGGTTTGGTGTTGAGGCTATAAATTGGGGTTAGTCTGTTGCTATCAAGGAAGGGATGCACTTTTTTCTTTGGACTCTCATACTACAGTACAGCTTTCGTTGTCGTCGCAGTAAACAGAGTGATTGATTAAATCGATTGAATCTTGCTTTCCCTGAAGCCACGTGATTGATGGAAATCCAAGCGTGCACGCGCATCTGCCTCGCGATCGCGTTTTGTGGTAACATGTCGATGGAGTTCACTCTCCCTCCTCTTGCGCCGATCGATATTGGCCCCGGCGAATACAAAGATGATCTTCCGCCGGTCTTGCCGCGTTTTTTTATACCACGCTTACAGGAAAAACCTCAGGATCCAATCATGGACACCCTTCGGATCGTGCGGGAGTCTGTATCCTCCCGACCTGCACCCCTTCCCGGGCTACTGGGCGTGGTGGACATTAAAGTGCAAGAGTGTTCTGAAGGCTCTCCGGAGGAAGGCTGCACCTTATTCTGGGAACACGCAGTGAAGAAGGAGGTTCGAGTCCAGGTGAGTTAACTGTTGTATGATGCCAAAGTTATTGTTGTTCCAAACATAGAGGCCAGAGTCAAATCCGCTCATGGGATTCATTGCGACCATCATTTTCTCGAATCGCTTCTCCGAGCCCCTTTTTATCCGAGCAGTCAGGAAGCACCTTTGCTGCGGCTTGCTACTAGTATGTTGAGACAGGACGTATCCAGGTGTCTTCGCGCTTACGCTCATTCGCTAAAGCGTTAACCCTCGGCTTCAAGATCCAGCGTTGCATGTATCCCATGTCACCACGAGAGAGTTTTTTGTTTCTATTCAGAATATTCTTGTCGGAAACTCTTCGTCCCTGTATCAGTGGGATATGCAATCGGAGACTTTCGTTCTTCCTCCCACGGCCGACGGAAAACGGAAGTTCATCGTGGTAGATGGGAAGGATGATGCTCTCATGCAGAGGTACGCCTGCCCACCTATACCCCGCCTCTCCTCTCACTGCGCTTTTAGCTATACAAATCGGTTCCTGGTAATAGGTAGTCTGCTACGCAGACTAGACATATTCGTCAATGACTTTCGTCGCCGGTATGTCGCCATTGATTGTGTATGTATCATCAGAACTGACTCTGATTCTCCCGGTTTCCAGCTCGAGGACGGAAGGCCAATCAGTTCATAGTTTTGCCCATGCGCTAACGACGTGCATCGAGAACATTCGGCTGAAACTGTCGAAGTTCCCAGATTACACGCCCGCACAGGTACCTCTCAACACCTCGGCCTTATATCTTGGCCATGATGAATTCGAAGACGTGTTAAAGGCAATCGCGTCTCTATGTGGAAGAGTGAGTTCGGTCGTTTCTTCTGCATAAGCGGTTGACCGGATCTCTGCCCCTCCCGCAGTCACTCGACAGAGGACCCTCAGAATATCCTCCTTTCTCGTCTCAACCCGAGGTACTCTTGTCAAACATCTATACCCACCTACAACATCACTTCGAGAAAGCTTCGGCGCTCCGAACTCGAGTAATGCTAGCGTATATCTTCAGCGTTACTTCCGGAGATTACTTACAAACCTTGAGTCGATCGATTGGATACTCCGGAGACTTCACCGCACCTCGGTTCAAGACGGCCTTGATCTCGTCAGGATTTGACCTCGGTGAAGAGGGAGACCAAGAGGACGGCGATTCGGCTTCAAATGACGACGTCGATTTCCCAAGTTTCGTATCCTCAGATGCCGCTGAGGTACTCATTAGAGCGAGGAAATCTCTAAAGTTTCTTAACACGGCACAACCAGATCATCCTATTCTGCGACAGTCGGCTTCTCGCCGAAGAGTCTCATGGTTCTGGACAAATGAAGAGGTTGAGGGTGCCTGGAACAGCAAAAATTATCCCGTCGGCTCATCAGATATCGCAGAGAGTGCATCAGGCGCTGGGCACAGTTCTGATGCAACTCTGGATAGTGGACTGATGGAGCAGTTTAAGGTTTTTAGCCTCGAACCAGGCACTCATCTCCCCCCTTCTACTCGAGGAGCCGAGTCGACACTAGAGACCTTCCTATCGCGCTTCCCATCACACTTACCCCCCTTGACTCCGACCCTCTCACACCTCTCCGACCTTGTATTATCACCTCTCCTTACTCATGGTACAGCTGTCTCCGGTGCCTTGATATCTCTGCTACTCTCTCCGGGATCTCACCTCCATATATATTCCCATCTAATCCTCCTACGATCTTACCTCTTACTCACGCTACCTGCATTTACTATGCGTCTACAGGCAGCCCTTTTCTCGGACTCAGACGATTGGAACTTCGAGGGCAGTACCGTGCGCGCAATGGCGAAATCTGCAAACAACAAGAGCACCGCCTCTGGTGAATCTAGTGCGCAGTGGGCAGTTGGCTTAGGACTTGGACTGGCCGAACGAGACTCCTGGCCGCCCGGGGGTTCTGACTTGAGTTATTACCTGCGGACCGTAATTGTAGACTCACTCGAGTCGCTTGTCAAGCTGACAGCTGGACATACCTCCAATTCTTCCGAGGGCAAGCATCGAGTATTCACGGAGGCCGAGTACAGGCTCGGTTTTGCTATTCGTGACCTACCAGTTGGGTCTGGTCGCGAGCGATGGCTCAATCCCTGTTGTGGGTAATCTGCTTTTTTTTTTTGTGTATATCCTGAATACTGATTCATAAGAACCAGCAATAGAGTGTGTTTAGTTATCAAGGTCTTTCCAGGTTTTAGACTGACATACTCCCAAGGGCCCTGGATTTTCTCCTCATGGACTACAAGCCTCCCCCTCCACTTGATATAATTCTAACACCCGACGTACTTTCGAAATATCAACGCATCTTCTCTTTTATTCTACGTCTTCTCCGAGGTGAGACCAGCCACCTGAGCGTTCCGGTACACCGCTCTGATCATTTGTAGTACAAAACGCGCTTGCTGCTCTGTTTCGCATGACTCGCGAATCACCGCTCTTCCCCACACTCACTTCCGCCAACAAGACCTTACAGCAGTTCCGCTTCTCGGCCCAATCGTTCATATCTGCGCTCACCTCCCACGTCCCCGACGTCGCCGTGCGGGGAAACGTGGATCCGTTCCTGGCGCGTCTTACGCCCGACACGTTCACGGATGTGTTTGAGCTGGCAGACGCGCATTCCGCCATGATGGACGACGTTTTGAGCGCATGTTTGTTGCGGTCGAGTCAGCGGACGGCAGGCGACGCCCTCCGAAAGTGTATGGAGCTCGCCCTCGAGCTGTGCGTCCTAGCAGGGGACCGAAGGCGTGGTCGGATAGAGGAATATGCCGCGAAACCTCTGCTCGAAACACTCCACGCGTCTTTTGTTGAAAAGATGAAGACATTGGTGAGTGAGATCGACGTACCGCGCGTTCAGATCCGTGACATTTGATCTGCAGGTGAGGGCACTTCGTAAGCTAGTCGAAAAGGGTTCAGCATCACCTCATATTCACTTGGAGTATTTGCACTTGGCTGCGGGCAGTCCAGGCAAACCGATGGCAACAGGCGGCACAGGAAGTCTTCATCATCTTCTCATTAAACTGGACGTTGGGCCGGAGAAACGGACGTTTTCGGTCGCTCCTGATACTGCATCACGATGATGAATGTCTGTGTATTGATAGAGGAAAACATATCTAATGAGTCACACAACGACAACACATAGTTTGTGAGATGACACATAAGTACGGTACTTGTATAACTGAAGCATGGAATTGTAATGTGCAAAACTAATTTTGTACAATGCGAATGGAACGTGATGAATGCATAGTATAGGTGGATCCCGGATGAGCATGAGGGTGGGCATATGGTATAAATGGAGGGGAATAAAAAAGATGAGCAGGTACAGAAAGTCTCGGCGGATAAGATAAGAGATGCATCAAGAAATATTTCCTCTTCCGTTTGGTTGTTTAATCTTCCATCGCGTCGTCAAAGCCAAAATTGGCAGCGCTGTCGCTGGGCTGCTGCGCACGGACCGCCTTACGAATCTGGGCGAGTTCATGTTTCCAGATCCCCTCGACCTCCTCTTCGCAAATATCTTTTGTTTCCGCGCCGATACCAAGCCCGCGTAGAACCTCGTCAGACCTGATGCCCTCAACAAGGGCCACGTTTCGATTCTGCTGGGCGCCGGATATGCTTTTGGTTCCCCGACTGGAGAACGAAGTCGTCCGCGCCATTTTGCGACCATTTGATGGAGTGGAGAGCAATATGAGGCCGACGGTTTCCAATACCCCTGCGAGGTCGGTAAACTCACTACGTGATACGGGCGTGAATGAGCCAGACTCATTGCGGGTGAGGATGGTACTGTAGAAAGTATGCAATTGGGACAATTCGATGCTTGCCTGAGTGGCGGGCGGAGGGGTCGGCAATGAGCTTTGGCGTTTTACGGGTGACCGCGGAGGGGATGGCTGCGAAGAAGAGAGAAGTGGGAGCGAAGCTTCAGTGCGACGGCAAGCCAAGACGAGCGCAAGCAGAGCCAGCCGCGCATGTAGGCCGAGATTCCGGACTTTGGTGACAGTCTCGCTGTTGGTGGAGCTCTTGACTGGCGTTGTGGACGACACCGCAGGTGTGACCTTGGATGCCGGAGCATAGGCCTTGAGAGCAGCAAGGATATGAGCGGGTGTTACAGGAGGTGTTTCGTTGTCATTGGATGGGGGTTGCGTTACAGCAAGGTCGATTGCACCGCGTAGAACCTCGAAAAGGGAGCGCACATCGCCTGTTTGTGACGCGATCTTCCTACAAAGTAACGTGAGGGTCGATACAGGGAGGAATTTTTGAACGACCACATCGGAGGTCGGATTTTCCAGAGAAGTGAGTGGCTTAAGGCGCGACTGTAGGATGGAGAGGAGCTGCTGGTGGTCGTAAGGGGAAAAGTGAAGCGTAGAGACACCAATTGCACCATCGAGAGACAGCATGGACATAGAAGACGTAAGAGTGTGGGTATTGGCAATGCCGATGACACGCAATGCTGAGGAATATTTTCGCGCAAGGGCAAAAAGAGATGCAAGTGTCTCCGATGAAGAAGTTACATGATCGATCTCATCAAGAACGAGAATGCTGTCAGGGAGATGTGATGTTAGCCGACGCTCATACGGCATTTTGCGGAGACTAACCATTTGGAAGTTCCGTTGGAAAGGAGTTTTTCCACGATCTCGTGGCTGCGAGCCTTGGACCTTCGCTTATCTTGGGATCCTAGTTCCTCGACCAGTCGCTCCCACACGGCCTCAAGGCCGTTCAGGGCCATGCAGTTGACGGACACGAGATTGACATTATTCTCGAAGAGTTCAACTTCGTAACCTGTCAATATGGAGTTCACCAGCGCAGTCTTACCGCAACCGGGGGAGCCGGATATGTACAAGACGGGTTGCGTCGCCTCGGAGACAACACCGCAGTTTATGAATTCAGTGATGGAGTTTCTGATGAATTGCCGCTCAGAGATACGACCAGCGATATCGGCGGAACCATTACAGGTCGCACGAAGGAGTGCGCGAGTCTGGATATACAGTGGTAAGGGGGTAGACGGGGTTAGAGGTGGTGTTTGCAATCCGAGGTATGGTATTGACTCTTTGGGGATGTCCTGTTGTGCACTCGGTGTCGACGCGTGACGGCGTAGAGCTAGTCGAGTCCTTAAGCTTACAGAATATGTACGGGGAATAATAGAAAATGCGTACTCGTTCTAGACCGTGTTGGGGTGATAGACTCTGTATTGGACCGCCTGAGAGTCCGGGAAGATTCATTAAGAACATCGACGCGCAGTGGGGGAATATTTTCTTTGTTTCCATTGCGATCTGTGGGTGCGAGAGATGTTCGAGCACGTTTAGTACATGGACTCAAGTCGACAGTGGATGCGTCATCATCGTCATTGTCGTGAAGGTCACGGGAAAGAGACTTGATAATTGTTGGGGATGGCGTAGCCTCGAGCCGGGACTGATGAGAACGCTTGCCGAGGACTGAGGCCCTCGTTGAGCGACGTTGTACAGGGGAAGAGGACATCTGAAGTCAGAGTGAGCCCGAGAGAGACATAACGCCCGAATTTCGCGCATTTTACGCTCGTGAGACATTCAAACTCAGCCCCGCCGCAAACTAATCAATTAATCGAATCGCGTCTCATTCGCGTCGCGTCGCGCATATCACGTGCATTAATCGCGTCGCGAAGTATCTCCTAATCTTGCTTACGAATAGCCGCTTACACGCTACAGAAATGGCCACATCCGACCATAGTGTTGGTTACATAGCTAGGCATACTGAGTAGCCAGAGTTCGTCGAAAAGGACGCCATCCTCTATCATTTATTTGGTCCAATAACGGCACTACAGATACAACCCCAGATTTTGTCCCCTAAGTATCTTATTAGCGCGTGAGGCTCGCCTGCGCTACGCGGCACGCTCGACAAAATCTCTGTTTCCGCCTTGCGCCGCGTGTAGAGCATATGCATCAATTCCTTTTTCCAACGCTCAGGAAGCTCGCGGTGTAGCAGCGAACGTGCCTGAATCGATAACCCCGTCAAACGCAACCAGCAAAAATACATTACTGGAACACACCTTCTTCTCGTCCGCGCGTGAGATTGGTATTAATGCGTCTTTGTCGATTCCGAGCCTGGTTCCTGTGAGCATATGTATGGTTCTACGTAAGGGTGAGGGACTTGCGATGCCAGCTCGCTCGCCCAGACACCGATGCATTCAACGCGCCCGGCTGCTAGTTTGGACGCTTCGTGACGAAATGCCATACTCCCAAATTTATATACGGACACGATGTCTAGGCCATACGCGTCTCCATCGACAAGTGCAACAATCGGAACGCTGATGAACAGAATCATGATCAGTTGGGACGCGTGCTATCCGTGATCAGACATACGTTGGCGGAAGTTTGTCTGATAGATTCTTGACCAATTGTCGTGTAGCGAGGTCAGGATAGCCTTTGCCCTGTACACAAGGATCGGAGATTAGCAAAGGGGACGAGATGGGCAATATAAATGTACGGTTATCATGATTCCGCTTCCCAAATTCCAGGCAGGGTGTCGCATGAAGCATAATTGACAAAGTGTTTGAAATATGGCCTAATCGTGAACGAAATGTTGCCATGATCGGGATGCAGAATTGCAGGTTATGTACCTCTTTCTCGACGATGAGTACCCACATGACGTTATTCGAACAATGAAGGGACAATATATCCTCCGCAACAGGAATAAGGGTACTCTGGCCATGATAAGGGGGATAAATATACGAGGTGCGCGAAAGATGGAGATCCTTACGTCGGACTCCGTTATGCATATAACATCACCGCCGACAGTTTGGATAGATAATCCGACACCGCAAATTAGACCCTTTTTCGAGGCACGCTTCGAGCGGGACATTGTGTCAACAAGTTTTCCTACAAATAAAGAACGGGAATGCTTACGATGTTGAGATGTGCCCTTTCAGTGTCAATCGTTGCAGCAATATCATCGACAATCTATGAAAATAGATATCCTTATCGTGGTTGAATCAAGTGTGAGGGTATTATGACAAACTTTGTCCACGACACTTTGTTTCTTAAACAGCGGAATGTCTTTGTAAAACAAATCCCTGTAGAGATAATTTACCTTGGGTTCAGAGGTTGACCATGTATCATACCTTTTTGTAGACGGGAGACCGTCTAGTATTGCCTCGTGAGCCAGACTTGAGACACGAAAAATTTGCGCTGGAAAATCAGTTTCAAATGAGAGGACAGTTTAACGAAATCTACCAAAAGGTAGAATGCTTTCGCTCGTTCTCCCCGGAAAAAACTGTGCGCGGGTATCGAATGCCCTGCAACTAAGGGATAGCAGGCATGGACAAATGAACAGAGGATATACAAGCACACCCCCTATCATCGTCGTTACACGGCTTCTTTCGATCGGCCAATCTGAGCTCAATTTTCCTGGGATTTTTCGTCTTTTTGCGTAAAACATCTTCATCCTCTCGTTCCGGGGTAGGAATCGCCTTGCAGAGCTGTTCTAAAAAGTCCACGACCATTGCCTCGATGCGCTGGGCTGACGAGTGACTTCAAGGCAGTCAGTAGTTAGATGTATGCGTCAAAGAAAAGCTTTTACGAGATAGGCTTGGTAGTAGGGCTATCAACCAGTACATGCGGTATTGTATCGGCCTCGCCGATGCGAGTTTGCGTCGCACTCATTCCCAAGTCGCATTTGTCATCAGGCCGCCGAGGACGATGATCTATATCATCAGGGTCATCAACATTCAGAATATAGTCACCCCATCCATCGACTATAACCGGCTGCTCGGATGATCCAGTTACAGCTGGAGGCAAGTTTAATTTTGAACAGATTCTGGAGAATCCAAAATTCTCAGATGGCGAATCGAGGTTGTCCGAGTCCGAGTCCGCAAATAAATCTGGGAATGGATTATAGACATCGTCAGTCGTGTGGGATAGCAAGCCAGACATTTCGATGAGCAAGGGATGTAAGATCTGATGATGAGGTAACTCGGTCGGGCTGCACACAGCTCATGTTCCGAATAGTATCATTCACCACAGGTCGAAGATGATAAATTTGGTTCAATGGCTTCCCATTAAGGTATAAGGTTAACGAAACATGGACGGGAGTCATGTGACGGGCAGAACAACACGCACGAGCGCGAGCGTACAGAACCGTCCAGATGGACTCTGATGCCATCGTTAGGCAGGAAGCTAGTATCAGAAAAGGCGGAGTCATAGCAACGGTTGACTGTGGTAGTTGCTCTGCTGCATTTTGATACACGCACGAATGAGGCAAGCACCCTTGACAGTTTCGCGCTAATCAAATTGAGGCGCGACGCGTTTGTTTGGCGACTTGTTTGTCCTGAGCGAGACTGCCAGTCACTGCAATAAACGCGGTTCTCCATTCGTTTGCTGACTGGTGACGGTGAGCACACGCACGCCTGCTCGCTTAAGGCGCCGTTGAGCCGTTTCTTGACCATCGTTTTTGCTCTTCTTGTCCAGATCTATCTTGCATTCCTGATACACACCAACTATGGCCACTCTCACTCGTCGTCCTCTCGAAGGAAAACGTTCCCTCCCACAGTTGACGATGACAGGTTCTCCTCTTGCCCGTCTGTCAACGCGCTCTCTTTCATCTACTACAAAGCGTCCTCGTTCCCCAGATGCTTTTCTTGATACCCAGCAATCTCTCAACGCAAAGAGACCCAAGCCAGTCCCTACACCACCCTCCATCATTCTAGCCCCACAGGAGGATGAGTCAAAACTCAAGGAGAGAAAGCGCGCCGAACGCGAAGCCCAGAAGGAGGAATTCCGGATCAAGTACACGCGTGCTTTTCCCAAGTTTTCTTTCTACCTTCATTGGGACGTGTCCGAGGGGGATCCAGATGCAAGAGAGAGGCTACAGGCTAGAGTTAACTATATGGATGCGGTGTGCCTCGATCTTCATTTTCTCTTCCCATACATCGACGCTGACGCAGGGTCATCTGTAACAGCGGGTTGAAGACTTCTTTTCCAAAGATAACATAACTCATTTCATTACAAACCTCCCTATACCGCAAGATGATATTGTGGCCAGTAATAACAAAGAGAATATCTTGGCCTCGACATCTCGGACACCCAACACGTTAAAGAGTCCCATCAGACTCAAGGCTCGGTACGTCTGATTTACACGTGTGACTCGTCAACTTCGCCATATGAACTCTCTATCATTAGTCACGTCGAAGACCTACCCCATGCCAATGATGATAGACTTTTGCTCAAGGCTGTCGAGTGGAAGATGAAGATCTGGACTGTCGCCAAACTTGAAAGCGTCTTAGATCGATGCCAGGTTCCCGTGAACACCGATCTCTCCGGGACGGGCACCACGACTGCCGTGCCACAGACTTTATCTCGTCTCCTTCAGTCCGAGCGTCTACACGGGACCACCGAGCGAGATCCCAATGAAAGGCGACTCGGCTTCCACTACTTCTCCAAGAATTCCTATTTCCTTCTTGTAGAGGACCTAAACGACGAGATCGCAACCATTCACGCATCGGAATATTCAATCAAGAAGGGGCGCGATGGTAAAGAATTTGGCGACTGGCCCGTATTGTACTGTCATCCGCGTGCGCGTGGACCGTTCATCGAGTTTGATCGAAACGAGGCTCGGCGAGCGGAACGCGCTGAACGACAAGAAAGGGCGCGCGAACGGGAACGTGTACAACGCATGACAAAGCTACGCGAACAAGAGGTGCAAAAGAAGATGCATGCAGACCGCTTCCTGGCAAAAAAGGCGGGAGACCTGCGACGCTCAGTTTCCATGGTCAACTTACACCGCCGGATGTCGATAGGTGAAGACGGACGGCCACCACAGGATATCATCGATCTCGACGCAGAGGTGGGAGATATGCCTGAGTCTGCTAACGCGTCAGGTTATCTAGCCTCGGGGTATATGGCTGCGTCGGGAAACAGCATAACAATTACGTCTGCGGCGGGGACTACGTCAACATCTGGTCTGTCGACGCGTGGTGCCATGCAAATGCATCCAGCGCTGCGCGAGCGGTTGCAGCAGCAAATCGTTACATCGCGCAAGGTCGGTTTCGGCAATAGTACGGGACAGAAAGAGAGCGAAAAGGATCAGAAAGGGGAGATGGGTCCGCCTTCTGCCATCCCCGAACGCAGATTATTGCGGAAAAGCAAGAGCACAAATACAATGAAGTTGCCCAAGCGCGAAGAGACTACCAAACCAGGATACTGCGAATGCTGCCGCATGAAGTTTGACGACTTCCAAAAGGTACGTACCTGTGACGCACGGCGTAGAGCAGCCTCGATGGACTCAACCTGACGCGTTGATGCAGCATATTGTACAACGTAAACATCGGAGATATGCCACCAACCCTGATAACTTCATCCAACTAGACTATCTGCTCGATCGAGTACGACGACAGACCCGAACAGAGGTCACTACAAACAGATCTCGTTGTTGGGAAACACGGCCCCCCGATTCTCATGATATCCCTTCTGACGATGACATGAGGAACTTTATTCAGATTCCCCAAGGCGACGGGCAGGGCTTTTCCTCGAGTCAGGAAGTGTCTGACTACCTGCCACAGCCTTACAAAGACACAGTGTGGGACGACTTCGATGAAGCCATTGCTACGGACGGAGAAAACCACGTCGACCTCACGGGTATGTGAGGCGCGTGCCACGGAAAAATTATTGAATTACACTCGGTCATTGGTCTAAAAACATTGCATACCTCACTTGTATACTATCAATCACTTACTTTCATTGCAGTAAGCGAATACTTTCGCTCATCCCCTAGGAACAATACAGTACAGCATCTGTGTGTCTGCGTGGACTAGTATCCTTAAGGATGAGGTCTGTCGCGACCATCTGCCCTAAGGGACTTGTTTCTATCCTTTATCGCAAAGAGAGTGAGTTTATAAGTGTTAGTGAAAGGTATGTATACGATGGAAATTGAATCGCGAGCACAGTGCCTTGAGACAGCTGCGCTGCGTCATGGTATCTATGAAAACTGCAGGGAATATAGACAGTTGCCATGGAAAACTGGTACTAGCTCGCCAACTACGTTTTGACAAGCTGAGATCAATCTTCCCGATGACAAGCGCCCATAGTGTCGTATCCTAACCTATCGACATTGCATTTGTATGAACCTTGCGTTCTCACTGAACTGTGACCGTGAGAAGTTTCACAACACCGTCGATGGCAATCCCTGTCATACGAATGGTGAGATAGAAGCTAGGGGAGATGCGACAAGCGTCTTGCCGTGATTTATTCCTTGAGAGCCGGGCTTCAGGTGACCAGTGAGATCTTGCTCTACGACTTTGTATGAGACGCCGTCGTGACTGGGATTTTTCAAAGCAGCTTGCACGAGTTCGTCGCTGAGAGGTAATCAAGGCCTAGCAAAGAAACCGAGAAATTCTTCACTCACCGGCCCTCATCATAACCATTTGGAGAGATTGTATGATTCTCCGAGACGTCCTGAAAGCTACAGGGTAAATATTTTTATATATGCTTTGGGGAAAGCCGAGAACTACCTCTTCCACGGAAACTCTGCGAGTTATTCGATAAGAGACTGGATGAAGCAGGAGAGATAGGCCACGCACCCCAAAAACAACGCCCCAGTGGGATGATCGGCTCCATTTTGACGATACATTCGGAGATGATTACCCCCAATGAGACTTTCTATACATGTGCCAAATATGGCGGATTCTTCCTCTCGAAGCTCCGTGAGCTGAGCGACGTTCCCATTGCCGTCACCTAGATTTGCAGTTTGGGGGGTCCCGATGTGGATGCCAAGGCATTCTGTTGAGCTGCAAGCAATTCCTGTCGTCAGTAGCGACACACGACCGAATCGTCATCAGACTCACAACCCAAGTGCCTGTGCGAATTTAAGAAACCCATCATCCGTAAGCACCTGCGGAGAACTGAGAGCGGAAATAACGACCTGGTATTCCTGTCATTCATGATGTTGACGATTGCTGAGAGGAATGTCTTACATTCAGTGGCTCCCCTGAAGTACCGTCTCCGCTGGTAAGCCATGAACCACCATTCTGTGCTGGATCAAAGAAGTCTCCATCGGAATTGCGTTTCGGCAATCCAAGGCCAAGCGTAGCATGGGTATACAAAGAAGGAATGAGACCAAAAAGAGCGACAAGGCCTAAACGAGTCATGGAGAACATGGAGGAGACGTCGTGAGGATAGGATCACAGAGACCGCGGGCGTATTTATGTGAGGATAGGGATCCACCTTACATTTTCCTGCGCTGTATGTGTCCGGCTCGCCTGTGCGATTCCTTGATCGGCCATAGTGAGGAACAAATCCAGGCACGTCGCCATACCAAAACAGCCTTTTTGCAATGCACAATGTCACTCATGACCATGGCTGGGACGGTTAAACACATTATGCCCCGCAGTACCAAATCTTTTGACCCGAATTTCCCGGTTGAGCGATGGAGCCAGAAACTGGGTCCCGAGGAGAAACACCGCTATAAGTTGAAAACTTCCGTTTCCCCTAGTGATTGAAGAAGCTAATGAGTATCAGCACGTCGAGGACTTTAAGAAGGGTTGGGAGAACAGTCCATTTTACTTTCTGTACCGTTCACGTGTTGAGAATTTATCTCACTAGATCACCAGATAAGAGAACGAACATATATCACTTCAAGGTCAGGTAACATTGATTGAGAGCAGTTGGACGCCGTGTATGTGATGCGCTGGCAGTCGGATGTTGAAATTTTGACTGGACAAATGGAGAACAATATCAACTTACGTACCCCACGTGCTGAACTCTAAGCTTGAATTGCGTGATCCTTGAGCTCGATGCATTGACGTGAGAACATTTTTGAACTTCAATCAAGTCTCAACTTCAGACACACGAAAAATCTGATCCAAGGACAGCATTGCGAGATGAGATGTGACCTGACCCTAGTACACCCACAACCTATGGTCAACATATAGCACGTGACACCTAAGCTTATACAACTCGACCGGCCACTGGCAGTGCACTCGTTGCGTTATCAAATGCGTCGTGAACCCCGTCGCTACGAGAGAGGTTTGTTACCCATTGAGTACATACGTTTATTAGTGGAGCGGGAATGGGTGGATGATTTCGCATATATCAGCACTGATAAGACTACAGTGTCAAAATTGAAGGTTCTAGTATGCCCTGGGATGTACATCAACGGAAGTCGAGAAAGCGATGATGACACGTCACTATTCTGTCACCATATTTTTTTTATCTATGGCACGAGCAATATTAGCTGATCTCCTTGGCCGGATGCGGAAGCGGTGTTTCGTCGCACCTGTGGAAAAGTTCTGGGTTGTGTGATTAGGTTCGGACGAGTACAGCAAGGGATCTCAGTGTATGTGTGTGCTGTAAGCGCGAGACTGAGGGGTCTAAATGACCGAGTACCATGTATAAAGGTGTGTGTATTGCTCCACAATATAAAACAAGCCAAGGAGCGAACGACAACTGTGCTGAAACACACCAGAAGGACCGGTTAGATGAGTGCTAAACATCTCACCAAAGTAGCTTGCTCCAGGTACCCTGATGCAGATCTCTAGATATGCACTCTGTTCTATACACTCCTGCGTGTTCGGCATTCGACAGGATCTACATCCAGCGTTTCCCCAATTAATAGTGACCATGAGAAGTTTCACGACACGATCGGTATAACCCTTGTGATATGAACAATGAGGTGAGTTCTAGAGGAGTGACCGGAGACTTCCTACCGTAGTCTGTCTCCGAGGAATCATGGTGAGGGAAATCACGGAGGTCCTCCTCTACGACCTTATATGAGATATTACCATATCTTGTTTTTTCCAAGGCGGCTTACACAAGCTTGTCGCTGAGCTGGGGATCCAATCCTAACAAGCCAGCCGAGACAATCCTCACTCACCGGCCACGATCGAAACCACCGAAAGCGGCGATCTCAGCGTTTTGGGAATAGTCATAGGAAGCCATGGAAAATTGTGTGTATGCTGTGGATATATCGAAGGCTACGATTTCCACAGCAACTCTATGCGTTGTCAGAAGAGAAATGGACGAAGCAGAAAAACCATGCCAAAAATTACGCAAGTTGGTCCTCTCAAAGTACCACGGTCTGAGGGACATCTCCATAATTCGTATTGCTGTCATCGCACCCCGCCAAGCAGCATGTAATCCGTGTCAGTGCCTACGTGCGACCGTGTCCAGACCTGCTATCCAAGTGGCTTTGCAAAATTAAGAGACCCATCACCCGTAAGTACCTGCTCGGAGCTGAGGGCGGAGATGACGAACTGATACTCTCGTAAGTCATGGTGTGGACAGCTTCTAAGAAGACGCATTGCACTCAACGGTTGCAGCTCGCTTGTGTTTCATGAAACACCAAGACTGCATTGTGTTGGATTGAAGATGCCAAATACAAGGGTGGTACTCCCAAGGCCAAGCGTAGCATGGGCACATAAAAGGGCCACGAGATCAAAGCGAACCATGGAGGTTTGGCACAGCGGCGTGGACACTGTGACGTAGTGATTGTGGGGTTAAAGAAAGCGCACATACCTCTATGCGGGCTAGGTGACGCTTTCGTACGCCACGGTACGCATAACGGGACAAAGCAAAACCTTAGAGGGGGGCAGGTGACTCAGCTAGGACAGCCTGAGTTGCAAAACGATCGATGATGTGATGGCATCTCTTCGTTACGTGACGACGGACGCCGCGGCATATTTGAAGAAGCTTGCAATTGGTCCCCACACGAATCACCGCAATGCGCCGAAACCCCTCATTTCTCACCTGCCTCAAGGCCACCGTGATGCAAAAGAGGGTTATCGCGGCCAGTGCCAGCCCTACAATCAGTTACATTCTATGAAGAAAAACTTTTTTGCTGAATGGTAAACGCCCAAGAGTTCACGTAGTCTAGAGCAGCTGGAGGAGACAACCATTGCACAGGGTCATCGAAGGTACTTGTATTAGTCTGTTTTTATCTTGTAGCATGATAGTGCACACTGGTTCTTTTGCTCCGTTCAGAAAACCGAATCTAGGGTTTACTATGCTCGGACCTACGAACCGAGACCGGGCCGGAGTGCGCGGAAGAGTCGGGTAGTGTTGTCGTGTTTTCGCTTCTTGACTTGTCTGCGTTTAGAAGGTGATACGTAAGTAAGAAAGGTCACCAGATTGGTCAAGTTCGCGCCTGATCGAGGCACCAGCCAGGCCGTGCGTAGGTACAAGACTTTCGATGCTGTCTTTCCTTCGTAGCTTCCCCCCAGTCCTAAGCAAGCGTTATTTGGTCAGCCAGTCAGAGCTATGTCGTTTTGGCTGAGTAGAAAGTAAACTTTTCCATAAGTTGAAGCGATTCTATGAAAATCCAAGAACACAGGGGCGTAACGTGGGTCACGTCACGCCTAGAATGAACAACTAAGTTCCCAAGTTCAGCGAACGTTTCGCCAAACGTCTTTCTTGTCTGTCCATCATCCAGCGCCCGGAGCAAATCTCTTCGCAAGGCTATAGAACTACACGTTTTCCTTCGGATAAATCTGCTCCGATCAGGTTTCGATACCTGTGCTCGTCTGAGATTTTCCTGTTATCGGCCTGTCCCCCCTCCCCCTTTGACAGCTCAACGGGCGCAAAGCCCTTGTACAACAACAGATTGACCTCAGGAAATCTGTATGTCTCCCCATATCCGCTTCGTTTGGATGCTCATAAATTAATGACGTGGTCATAAATATATTTATACCTTTGTTAGCGAACTACGATGACGGAACCTCGGGCGAGATCTGAGTCCCTTGGTGACTCGACAGAGGATAATCCGTTGACAATTCGGCTCCCCAACCCAAGATCCTTTTTGGCCCGTCAGTCTCAATGGAAGGGACGCAGAGGGAAACCAAGATGCGACCACTGTCGCCTCAATAATCTCAAGGTGAGTCGTTGGCTTAATAATCATCTCCCCAGCGCTGATTTAGAGTAGTGTGACAGAGTATTGCCAACTTGTAATCACTGTTCTTGGGCAAATAGAGAGTGCAAGTACACTCCCTTACCAACGCCAGCTCATCGGGGGATCCCACGGTGTGATCGATGCCGTTTTCACAACCTCAAGGTTTGTGGTCCCCTACTGGTCCCCTTTCCACAATATTGTTCTCTGATGCCGCGATCCATAGTGCGACAGGAACCTGCCAGTCTGCAACCACTGTACAGAAGATGAGGGCGCAGAGTGCAATTATACTCCAAAGAAGCGACACAAGGTACCAACAGACCACGCCCTGCCTGTCAAAGATCGAACACCAGTTCCCTACGCTACCAAAAGTGCATCTTTTTTGGTCTCTGACTTGCCTGATGAGGAGAAATATTCTACCGGAAATTGGATCGCCGAGCATCCAGAAGGCCCAAGGGGGAATTTATCTACCGCGATTCACGAAGTCGATTCCGCTGGTTCCCAGAATTCAGAGAATGAAGATGACCGCGTCGATGGAGACATTTCTCCAGAGAAAGCGGGAGCCTCCTCAAGGAATGATCAGGCGAAGTCGGGTGCCGATTCTCTGGCATCTCGATATCAATACGACGGTACACGCACCACTACGAATCTTCGCCACATAGAACCATGGTACCATTCGGACTTCGCCCCCCTTCCACGTGCTGTATTGCAGGGAATTCGGACGGCCAATCCGTCGGAGATGCCAATGCGACATGACTACGACAAGGCGCTTTGGAAATTTCTTACCGAGCTACCTCCAGAGCTACGTGAGGTCTCTGCCTTTGCCCCAGAGGCGTACACCGGACTCGCGCAAGCTATCGAAAAAGGCGATACATCTACCCTTTCGGAGCGTGTTAGGTCCTGGGTGGCACATCACCATGTGCGCACGGGATCGCGAAAATATCGCCTCCTCTTACTTCCACGAGAGCAATACTTTGTCATTCGACCCGAAAGGGAGGAGAAACTTAGGAACGAATTCATGACGGAGGTTGACGGGGACGTTTTCCTGAGCAAGCCTTTGTCCGCAAGCAGCCAAGGCAAGCAAGCCGTTCGGGAAGGTGCTAATGCTTTTATTCGGGTCCCAGTGTCGCCGCAAATCTATGATGCCCTGGTTTATGCCCATAAGAATCACTCGACTCCTTCATCCACTCTTACCCAGATAAGACAAGCGGGCATCGTAAGTCACGTTATCCTTGTACTCTCTTGATTGATCTGATGATCAAGTTTATTTGACAGGGATGCATTACTTGGCCGATGATCGAATTGTTCCACCGTCTTTGCCCCGTATGCACTTCCCGATCAAAAGTCGTCTCACACTAAGTGACCCTGTGGTCCCCTTTGGGTAAAACTTCTCACAACTGTCACGACTAATTTATCGGTTCACACAGGCACATGTACAGTATAGTGGATACCATTTATTTCTCACAGGGCACGACTCGATAGGCATGTTCACTTTTACCTCTTCTGGGTGATTTGGCCCCCTGTACATATATATGTCTGATCGCGAATACGGACTGTCGAATACGAGGAATCAAATGTTCGTTTGGGGTTTGCAAGCGAATCAATCGAATCTACTAAAGTCGTTGTACAATTATCGTGACATCGTCCATCCACTTCTCTTCCATCTCTACCGTCAACTTCTGGGAAACAAGGCGTATGTCCCCCCCTCCTAAACCATCGCGAAGGAGGGATAGTGCCAGATTTCCTCGCGTTCTATTCTCAATGTTTCGGCCCACAACTGTCACCCACCGATGTATCATATCTTGGCAAGTCTGTCCATCGTACAAATCTACTAGTCCATCCGAACATGATATCAAAAACAAGTCCCTCTGTTGTCCTGGTGGGGCTTTTGGGAGCGGAACGTGGTGGACGTCCGGGACATTGGAAACGTATGGTGGACTTTTCACGCGGGCAACGTACGTCTCAGGTCGCTCCACATTCCATTCTCGACGGAAATCGATAAGAACACGCTGAGAAAAGATGGGTGGCAGTTTGAGCCAAGTATCGCCGAGAGCTGGAATACCCATCAAACATTGAGTAAACGAATCCTCGATTCCCCGACGGGTAACGATGACGCTTACAGCGTGTAGGGCTCAAAAACCCTACGATCCTATTTTCCACCATGCATTCAAGTTCCCCAGGATGCTGGTTTCGTAGTCTGAGGACTTCAGATGGATTATCACAATTGTGAGGTACCGATACGAAGGTTGCAGACCAGTCCCCTGCTTGTGTACGGGAGCCAAGGACTAGAATACCAAGGGTAAGGACAATGGGGGGTGGAAACTGCATTGAGGCTAACCCACCTGCTTGGCAATCACCGAGGTTGGCGATCCAGAGATTATTTCTCGATGGGTCTGTGAGTGTCAGGATCACCGTACTCCCCTGCAGACATCGCGTCATCGCAGTCAGGTTCCGCGGTCCTGACGCGCGATCTTGGAATAGATGCCGGATCTGCGCCCTGGACATACCCTGCAAACCAGCAGGGCCACCAGGAAACATACGGGTAAAGTCAGCCGTGATGGTGTGGTCGAACCGGGTAATGCAGTCGGAAAGAACGCCGGAGACGGCAGTGTGGAACCCATGCCCGCGGAACGAACGAAGGAATGACTCGAGCGCTTGCTTAATCATGGAGGGAAGCGTTCGAGACGCGTGCTCCACGGTGGCGTGTCCGGCGTGTCCTGCACACATACTCCCGGTCGAACCTTCGCCCCGCGCAGAGCAAATATTTGCACTGACCGTCGAAAATGGCCGTGAACACCCAGGTCCCTCCTCCCGAGGCCATCTGCCAATGCTCTATGTATTTCCGGTCCTGAGTCCGAAACTCGTGCTGTTGGCATGGCTGGAAGTCTATCGCATCAATGTTTCCGCCGCCTACCGATAGCGGATTGGCTAGACGCTGGAGCTCCGTGGATAGGGCGGGCTCTTGAAGGATTCGGTATGTCCACCGTTCGGGCCCTCCTAGGCCCATATCTGTGGTGGCGAAATCTCTGACTTCATTGAGGGCGCGTAGGTTTTCTAGAGAGGAAGCGGCGGCCAGAGGGACTACGCGGTTGGTATACATCGTTCGGGTGGACCTGGAAGCTGCTAAAAGCGAAATCACAAGCTTTCCAACCCTTAAATACTATGGGAAGGGGCTTGGTCATTCCGAATCGGTTGACGAGGGATGATCCACCGCAATCGAGAAGGAGAGAAGCTCCACACTGGCACTGTGAAGAATGTCGGCATGATATTTGGAAATCTCGAGACAGGTGGAATTTTGGTTACGGTATGATGTCTGTTTTGAGTCCAATTCGGCCGAGGGGAAGTGCCGGATAGCGTCCACTGGAGTGTATGTGGGCTGAGGTTGGGCGGGACGCGGTCCAGACTTTCCTATAATGGACCAGGAAGTGCCAGGCAACGGAACTGGAGAGATCGGACGAAGCCTCGCGTTGATGAGGGTTCGAGATAGAGGATGCCAGTATTACGAAGCGGCTCGGTCAGCCCATGTCGTCTAAGGAAGGATGAGTGTTGATACACGTTGTCGCATTGATGGGTTGATGGACCAACATAGCAGGTGCCAGACAGAGTCGTTTCTTGAGTTTCCGGGTCGTGTCATCCTTGTCAGCTTCCCTTCAAACGGACGGCATTCCCCGTCCGACCCAACAGACGATCAAATTGCAAAACAATACCGTTCTGTCGGTGGCGCAGATCAAGGCACTTTGACGAATTCATCCTTGTAGCGGGTCTGGTATACTATCGTGACGCCGCTGCCACAGTCTCGAACTCCGAGCTCGCCATATAGTCGCCGGTATCACACATACCAGCTGCGCGTCCGATCGCTCGTGCGTTCTGGACCGACAAGAAAGGCCCTTATCTATGTCGAGACCCCATACGCCCGGCCAAGTCGAAGTGTAAGTCCCCGGTTAAACGAAGAACATTTAATATTAATTTCAACATATCGTGGGAAAAGGTTATGACAACCCCGCCGCAGCAGTCATAGTGTCATGCCATGCCAGGCCAAGCATTCAAACTAGTCGTCTCATTTCATCACGCGCACGACAATGAGAAAGTTGTTACTCCAAGCAAAAACAAGACATAGTGATAGGAGTGGCGTCGTACTCTGACATAAATCACATCGTGGATCACTTACTGGGAATCACCGATTCCCATTTACTTTTTCCATCTGCTTTCCTTTACGTTTTCTTTTTCGTTTTAACCACGGAATCTAGTAACGAGGATAAAAAGCGCGCAAAGATACCCGGCGCCGCTCCATCTTGATAGGGGTCACGCTCATGGAGCGGCCAACTCGAAACTGGCAAAGGCCAGGTCGTAATCTCCAAAGTCGTAATTGATCTTGTCCGTCCGGATGTAGATGCCGCGATGCCCGTCGTCCGGCGCATTTTCGTTGGACATCGAATGGTTAGTAAGGGCCATCTTGAAAGCGTGCTGCGCTGCTTCAATGGCGTTTCCCCCGGCCTCCTCTCCGGCCTCGTCGTTTCCGGCACTCGAGATGAAAAGGGTAAGGGTAAGCCGGGCGGGGCGAAAGATGCCCACAACACGGCGCACCAGCGTCCTAAGGTCTGGCATGTGGCTGGAATGAGGCGCAGGGGTGGGCGACAACGGAACGTTACATTCGAAGCTTGCGTACGACCAGCCGTCCTCAGGCGTCACATGGATGGTATAGTATCCTTCGCCCCCGTACCCGGGATCGAGGTCCTCGCCTGGCGGAGACGAAGCGACGTCGCCCCACTTGAGTAGGGCATTCGCGGAGTACCCGCAGGGCGAAAAGGCATAGGAGTCTAACGTGGTGAGTTCTTGGGGGAAGAGATCGGCGATTCCAAGCTCCGAAGAAATCTTGCGAGCCCTGTCGAAGGGCGCGTTGTCGAGGCCTGGCTCCTCCGGGAAATGGAAGGACCGCCTGACCATAGGGGACAGATGGGTCATGAGGATTTCGATGGTGGAGTCGGGTCCGCGGGGTTTTGGGGTGACAATCGTCTCATCGTGGACCTTTGCGCCGTTGATTTCGGCACAGTCATGAAACGAGCGAAGGATGGGCGTGTTTGGGGCGCTTGCTTGCGGCCTAGTGATATAAAGCAGCCAGTGGTCGCCATTCACCTTGCCGACCGAGTATGCGGCACCGTATTGAAAAATCTTTTCGAGGTATTCAACTTCGTCTTTCCATTCGCGATGGGGGCCCTTTTGACGCTCTGGGAAGAAGAAAGACTTGCGCGAGTAGAAACAGAGATGGACGTTGGTTAAAGATGCGTGCTCGCGCGCGATGTCGAGGATGCGTGGAAGGCCCAGCAAGTTCAACGTTGTTCCGCACGTCTTGAGTATAAGGCGGTGTGGGGAGACAAACAAGGAAGATTCACTGTATGTGTGTCGGCGTAAGCAGCCAGGAACGAGGGGAAGAGGGGGGGACAAGAGCGCTGATGTCCGTGAAAGGGAACGGAACAGACCCTCCGAAGAGTCCCCCGAGGGTCCACTGCCCCCAGGTTGATCGCCATAATAATTTTTGCGCCGACAGTTTGAGCAAGACGTGATAACAAAGATCGAGGATGATCCGCGGTCCTACACGTCTCCATGGCACTGACCATAGAAAGCTCACCTTAACAGGTAGGCATCCGTTTCTCTGCCCTCTACAACGCTGAGGATTTGGCATCTCACAATGGCAAGCATTTCCTCCCAAACCGAGCGCTTCACGAGGCGGAGTCCATGCTTCCCGTCGGTTGCAGTAGATGCACCTGGCACGTCTGCGGCCGATGGCGCAAACCAGATTTCTAGCAATTTTTCTGGGCCTTCGAATGGAGAAGAGCTTGCGAGGACGAGGTCTGTCGTCGTTTCCATGTGTCCTTACGAGCAGTAAAGAAAATTAGTCAATGGGTGAAAGCTACGCGGATCCAGTCCTGGATGAGTCGGCGCTAGCAGGAAAGGCTATGGAAAGTAGGCTGTGGTGGATGCATATACCGGCTAAAAAGGAGCCCCCGAAGGCTGACGGGCCTGAGATATGGGTACTGTGTGTAAAGTGTGGGGAGAGAGAGGCGGGATCGATTAAAATTGATAAAAATCAAAAATTTTCTACGATTTCCGCCTTCGGCAGCTCAGCGCCAAGGACTACTTCAGCCGCACTATACCGAGATAAGAACGCGGTCGCCTTTAAGTCGTCCAACGGTTAGGGCTGGTTGCTAACATGTTCACCCGACTTTCGCCCACGTTTCTAGGCGAGCCACTGTATTTCTGGTTCGTCTTTGGCACCACTCCGACGTCATTTGCTCCTTGGTTCCTGCCCATATCAATCCTAGTCTGGGCGTTGCTTCCTTTGGCGCCACACACATGACCCCTCCACCTGTTCTTTCAAAATCTTCTGATACCATTTTACTACTCGCCGTTGCCGACGCCATCGTTCTAGAAGAGTCACTCAGGGATGAAATGATAACGCAATGCGTAGATGGCGGTGTGATACTTTGGGCATCGGCGGCCTCTTTGGTGGGTGGCACTTTACTCGTTTCAAGTTTCAGTTACTGGCACATTCCTCATGTGACCATTGCCCTGATTACGGGAGGGTAATGGTATAGTAATACGAAACGGCGGTCCTCCTAGTGGGGTTCGCCACTCTTCTTTCATCAATTCTGGCATTGCCGCGACCGGTCACCGGCGTGTATCTAATTGTACGATATGTCCGACTTCCGACTAACTGCATCGTAGGTCTCGTCAGTGATGCAACGATTCTCTAGGAATATTACTTTCTCATAGATAAGGTCGCGTGCAAACAGTTCAAAGCCCAAGGATCAACCCGTGGCGCAGGCACAGTAGGATGTGATAGTTGGATTAAAAGGCTGCGCCCCAGCTGAGCACGTGCTTTATGTTCAAAACTTCTGGAAGTACGGCAAGTTACTTAAACACACAAGTCCAACAACCTCCCACAACTGAAACCTTGATGGAGCTTGGTGCTGACAATAGAGCTTCGATACTTCTATGACGTTAGGTACGAGAGCAGAACTTACTCAAATTTGATTTGTTCTATAGGACATCTCGTAGCCAGCCGAAACGAGTTGGGTTGAGTCACAATCAATCCTTGGCATTTGCACACCCAAGCTATAGACAGAAGGTTTGCCGCACAGGGTATGTTTCCCTATTCGGCAGGGGTCAAGTTTGATCCTGGAGTATTTATACTGAGTACATTTTTGGGTCGATGGGAGGGAGGTCGCAGATCAGGTCCTTCAACTACTGGAAGACTGACGCCTGACGGCGATTTTCCCAGACCGTTGTTTGCAAATCTCGGGAAACACGGCAGTGGCGTTGGGTATATTTGTCTATGCCGAATACGATGAGCCAAGGAACAGGCACCCAGTTTGAGGGTTTATTTTTTTGCTTACAGCCAACTTCCCTCTCCAGCGATAGCACCTGGTGCTATTTGATCAAATAGCACTAGTCTCTATCCGTGCGCCCGGGAGGCCCGGGATCTACGTCCCTTTGATAAGCGATTCATGACCCATACCGGTGATACCCTCGTACAGGAGTGGAGCGAAGACGCGATTACCTCGCACGATCACATCTCGGGGATTCCCGTCGTCTTTTCTAGGGGCGGGGTGATGGACACATTACAGCCACTTGAAAAGTGGCCACAGCGGGCCTGGGGCGTTCACTACCCGGGGGTCAACTCTCTTCAATTGTGAGTCTAGCCCTACGTAGCATGCTATGCTAGTTATCACTGTATCCCCCCTAGTCGACTTCCTTGCTCTGAAGATGACAATTCCCACTGCTAAAAAGCCCGCGCCGTGTTGTGCTCGAGCGAGTAGCCAAGTGATGTCGGTGCTCGTGGAGTAGAACGTAAGAAAGTCGGTGTTATAAATTCTACGAACCTCTTATCTCCTTGGTGTCTCCCGCATGTCTGGCTTTCCTACAGGCCAGAGATGGCCTACTGGGGACAATATCCGGGAAGACGAACTTGTAGGCCACAAATTTTGGGGGTATCTTTTGGGGTTCAAATTACCAATCTTGTGATCCGACTGAGCATCATAATATCAGTTGTATTTGACAGACATTGGGTGGTCGATCTGCTGATATAGACGAAGACAGTGCTAGTACCTTTCTGTCCTTCTCTGAGAACGCACTTGTATTTGGTATATAGCGCAGCAATTACGAAGACGTGTTCAGATAGAATAGAAGTGTGAGAATAAGAGCATACTTTTCCTGTCAATCATGATGTAACCGAAGCGACTTGCGCCCTGAAGATTTCACAAATTTCACCTACGGTGTTCTGGGCTGCTCCAGTGGTCCCTCCTCGGTGATCACATGTACGCCTGCCCCCCCTTGAGGCATCTGATGAGAATACTGGGCAGAGTTCCTGTGGAACTGGAAGCAGCGGGAACTGCCAGGCGGGGTTTCGTGATACTAGGGAGATCAGACCAATTCAGACGGGTTTAAGCTTCCTTGCTTTAGACAGTGAAGGTGCAGTTGATAGTGGGCTGTTCTGGGTATCAAGTTTGTCAAGATGTGGGGGGACATTTTGTTCTGCTATTAGTGCCAAGTGTCAAGCTGCTGCCAGTGCTAGGTTATGGGGGCCCTGAAGAGGCCTGAACCGCAGCCGCGCACACGCACGATACAGCCGGACCGTCTTTGTCAGTTCTGCTAAACTCCGGCAGCGAAAACTCTGCCGGCCGCCGACGTCAGCGAGTCCGTTGGCATTTGTTACCGTTCCCTCAATCCAAAGCTTGGCGTAGAAGACCTGACGCTTTACCTGTGTCGCCAATACGGCTCTCTCTTCAGAGCTTTGACGACGTTCCTTCCTCCAACCAAAAAAGCCTAAAAATTATAGAAATAAAATCCGACTAGCCACCGTCACGATGAGGCGGGTGCTCTTCCGCCTTCCCCTCTTCCGGGCAATCGTTCCTCGACTTTCCCGGCCTATCCTCCCCTTCTACACCTCTCACGCTTCGAGCACTCCAGAAAACACGCGTGCCCTCACCGGCGCACTTCGCATATCTCCTTTCCGTGCAATCCACGCCACGCCCGCCCGCCTCTCGTCCTCCTCTTCATCCACTCCACCACCACACGATGCAAAAGACCCAGGCTCGCTCTCGCAACGCCTCAAAACGCTCATGAAAGCGTACGGGTGGTACGCCGTCGGTGTTTACGCCGCAATATCCACCATCGACTTGGTCTTCGCCTTTGTGGGGATCAAGCTACTTGGCGCGGAATATGTCCTCTCCGTTGTCGCATCGGCGAAGGCGTGGCTGTTTGGCCTGGTATATTCGCGCCCTCCGGAGCCAGGACGCGAGGAGATAGAAGATGCAACGAGGAATGCGGCGGCTGCTGGCGGACAGGAGGGGTTGTACGCTATGCTCGTACTCGCATACATCGTGCACAAGGCGTTCATGCCGATACGGATTGCCTGCACCGCGGCCTTCACACCCAGACTCGTGAGGTGGTTGCGCGCGAAGGGATGGGCCGGCGGGGACGGGACACGGAGGGCCATACAAGAGATGAGAGAGCGGTTGAGGGACCGCGATTGAGTGCGTTTGCGATGCTGGAGGATTTTCTTCACTCATCCCATCTCACTAATATATACAGATGATTATGATACATCGCCATTTTTTCTTGTTAATTCGAGACTCGCTAGACTGCAACCTACAGAGGACACAAAGTAGTACAGATGAAAAAACCGAGCTTTGCTATTTAGCTCAGGGTTTGACATGACCATAACTCGGCATGCCTGATGTTCAAGTGCTAGCAGGAGCCTCCTCCGCTGTAAGGTGAAGCAGGGATGATCAGTTCTCCTGAGGGGACTAGGAATAGTGGGGCTTGTATTTACGCATCAAAATGCCACTCTTTACGAGCTCTTCGGGCTTGGGCCTATGTAAAAGTTTCTGATCCAGCTTGTCCTTATAGAGCAGATCGCTACGTTGAATAATCGACGCTTTCTGCGAGAGTCATCATAACATTTACCTCGAGTTGCGACCTTTGCAACTGCTCTCTCGCAGCCTGCAGCGCCGGAGCAACGTTCCCCTCTAATCCAACCAACCACGATCACCGTTAAGCGTATGAACGACATGGGGGTCGCACGGGAATGGGCGCACCTTTGAGAATGTTACGGTCTTGCAGCTCCTGTCTGTCGGGACGATGAGAAAGGTGCTTCTCCAGGGCCTGAAGCGCTTCCTCGCTTAGAGAATTCTGGCGGCTTGGACGGGTGGCGGGGACGGATCCCTCGGCGGTAGTGGTGGTAGCGTCAGCGTCGGTGGAAGCTGTGAGACGTTCATGGTGAGTTAGGTTAAGTGTGACCAGAGAGGTGGACAGTACGCACACATGGATGAAATCGATGTGGGTGAGGAGAGCTAGCTCCGGGTTGACCTTTTATGGTGGTCTCACTGTTGTGCGCTTGGCTGGAACGGGCCCGAAGTGCGTTCCAGCCTATGTTCCATGTTCCAGATTATATTACGTGCGCCACCCATATGAATCCGAATTTCTGTACCGGCCGAGTATCTGCACAGCACAGGCGCGATTCTTGCAATCATAACTCACTGAAAGTGCCACCTGCAGACATCCCTCACTAAGCCGGCAAGGGCAAGAGAAGGGTGATGACGGCGCATGATCCGTGCTTGCGGGGATAATCCATTAATCCATTCGTGGGACCGTCTATACAGTAATGCGAGTCTCGGTCACTGGCTACAACTACGTCCCCACATCCGGCCGCCGCGCGTGATCAGATACCAAACCAAAAGTCGCTATCTGGCTCCTTGGTCTCTCTCCTCTCACGTTCTCTCCTCTTTGATAATTCTGCTTGTCGTGCATTGCGTTCCTCCTGCCATTCTCCAACGTACTCTCGCGCCTCCCTGATGCTCTCCTTGACATGTTCGATGTCGGCCGCCATATCGCGATCGATCTTCTCGAGAAAGTCGATGAACTCGACGAGTTTCTTCGATGCGGAAATAGACAGGCGGGATGCCGGACGCGGAGATGCACAAGGAGGAGGCGAACTTGGACGGTCGTCGTTGTGGGGCGGTTCAGAGGGCGAGCAGGTGATGGTGATTTCCGGAACAGATTGCGAAGGGCGGGACGTAAGGGACTCGCTGGAGCTTGAGGTAGAAGGGACGTAGGATATGATTTCTGGGAAGGATATCATCTCGGACGATATTGTCGAACGTGGAGGAGCGGCGGCTGGCGTGCTAGACCTGAGAAGGGATTCGGCTTCCGGCGATAGCGACAAAAGCAGAGGAGAGGTAGGGATGTCGAGCTCTATGAAGAGCGGTTTCTCCAAGTGCCCCATCATAGATTCAAGGTTCTGAGCTCCTGAAGCTCGAGGTCGCCGGATACGAGTGATACGTTGCTGCAGGAGAGGTAAGGTTAACTTCCAGAATCTCGTTCCGATACCGAGAAGTATAAGAGACGCCACGAGCAGCAGAATTAAGGTGCCAGCACCAAGACTAGAAATTATAGGCTGAATTGTGGATTATAGAAGAGGGTATAGTAGAAAGAGGGTGTCGTCCAACTGAAGCTCGATATGGAAGCGGACCTGCAGTGGTTCGGTTCAAGTCACTCACGCTTGACGTGACATATCTCACGTGACAGGGTGACCCCCGCAACCAACCCGCCTTCGGAGAACCGAAGCACACAAACACCATTTCCTCAGCCATGTCGTTGGCGAAGATAGTGCTCTTCGCCTCCCGCCCACGGGTGGCATTTCTCTCGCACATTCAGCGTAGAAGCCTATCATCCGACTCGCACGGTCACGACGAGCATCACCATGGGACAGAGGAGACCTCGTACCCGAAAGAAGGTATTTTCCGCTCATCTATGTATGTATGGCCCGCCCCCTCACATTCGCGTTGTTATGCAGGGTTTGCTTCTGCCGGCTGGACCTACACGATCATCGCAGCACTGGGGGTCGTTGGCTTCTACAAGTTCGCGCCAAGCCGAGACGAGGATAACTACGTGACTCGCTACATCTCCCACTACTTTACACCGAGTAGCTCTTGGGCCTCCACGAACGATCGTCACCTAGAGTTGACAGCAAATTTACAAGATGCAATTCAGATCAGCCAGACTGGCCAACGGCCGCATATTCATAGATATCGCTACCCTCAGTACGTCTCCGTCCTCGAATTCTCTCTCTTTTATAATGTGCTTAATGTCTGTGATAGCTCGTTGGAGGTGGCGTCACCATTTTCAGTCCCTGTGGGAGGAGATCCCGATGTATCTGGCGTAAGGGTTAAGGGTGGTAATGAATTTTAGACTCTGAATGCCCTCCGATAGCCAATAATAAAATTTGTTATATACGATGACCGTGTGGGTGTCCAAACCTGTTTCTATGGGCCTTTATGAAGAGGTTCATGTAGGAAGTTGTGAGCATTGCGAAAGGCCGTAGGCTGTGTATAGGGAGTGTCTTGTCTTGTTTGAACACAGACGTCTGATGAGCCAGGTGAACGGGGGGACCTTAGCTAAGCTGGCACTGTAGTCGGAGAGTGTACTCCCTCGACAGCCAGGAGCTCAAGATTGGGTGGGACAATCTCCCGTGCCAAGCCAGGTTGCGCTCACCATTAGCCAGAGCAATGCAAGCTGCGATGATTATCTCAGCGGGCTGGACGACGGCACAACGGAGGAACAACTCCGCGACGCACCGACGACCTTAGCTACTCGATCAAGATTGTCCGTGACAAGAGCGTCGGTTTTGTTCACCTTTTGAGCATATCTGTCGCCACAAACATACGCCGATCCCTTGGTGTATTCGTGTCTGTACCCTAATCGTATCGGGGGTTTTTTTTTTCAGGTTGTGAATACATCTCCCGCACTGCAGGACCCGGCGCATGGGCCGGAAAGCGTGTTTGTTTTGGCTATGACCACCATGACCACCGTGCGCTGCAGGCGACCAACGTTGCAGAAAATGACATGGGCCAACGTTTCACTGTCACCTATCTCACGGGGATGTGAAATAAAAGAGGATTGAATCACGAGTGCATGCTACTCTGCTGGACGCTTCAGTTGAAGTCCTGAAAGAGCCCATCAGGGTTCGACTCTTGGGTATACTCTTGCTCTTGAGAACAGGTAACTATATAGAAAGTTCAGGAGATGCGCGTGTACTACGCTCAGTCGAAAGGAGTTGACACTATATTTGGCACGCTGCCTAACCTATTAACGAGACATGCGCTTACAGTAATATGGTGCCAATACGATGTGACTGTGGAAGCGATACTGACATTAGCAAATGGAATTGAGACTGAAGCCCGGAAGCAGTAAACGTGGTGTCCTTGGGGGCAAAGCAGTAATGTAGGGAAACGTGGATGATAACAAAAAGAAACTTTGATGCAAGTGTATGTCCGTAACAAGAAAGAGAACTACCAAAACAGGTAGAGTGGTGGGGGAATGTGAGTGCGCCAAGTGCGCCTGCTCCCCGAACAAGGGGTGAGAGTCAAGATACCAATATGCGTCGTCCTTTTACGCCCTTCCTCAGCTGTGACACTTCTCGCAGTTAGAGGGCAACAACACCAGTACCGTAATGGAACCAAAGAGCGGGGACTGTCGGCTGAGAAGCACGGTCGCCAGATACCCCTCTATAAGATCTCGACGGTCAAATGTCACTAATGTTGGTCTGTCATGACCTATCATTCAAGTCCGTGGAACGTTTGGTTATTACAATTATAGAAAACGGGTATTTGCGTATTTGCGACTTCATTCTCCAATTCCCAAGATTATGATGAAGACGTTGAAGACGAGCGAGGTGAAGGCGATGACCATGGAATACAAAAAACGTTGACCTATACCTGCGGCCGATTGGATCTTGAACTTCTTGACCATCCAGTTCTTCAATCGGAAGTTCACCCTATCCAATTCGAGCTTACGCCGCACGTTTTTCAGCTCGCTGCACTCCCTCAAACCCGGACAAGAATAGTTGGCGTCCGAGAACCCAAAGTCGATGATCTTCAGAAAACAGGACCACTTCTTTCGCAACACATTCCGCGGCTCAAAGTCGTTATGCTCAACTCCGAAGAAGTGGAGACAATACAACTCCGCAAACAGGATAAGCCTGCCGAACAAAAATGAGAATAACCCTCCTGAAATCATGGGGGGTCATACCTCTCTACGAGTGACAACGATGTAAACTTTTCGAGATGCGATAAGGACCGACCCTCGTGAGAAAGAACGATCGCTCGTCCACCGTACCACTGGTATTCCCCGTAGAGGCGAGGGACCACCCATCCAGAGATTCGCCTTAGCTTATGATATGCGGCCTTTTCATTGCTGAGCTGCCCTTCAAGCTCAGCTTTGTCTTGATTAGGCACGGTAGCGAACTTCACGACTATATGCGACTTGCTTGGCGCATACACAGTGGACCAACTCGCTCCAAGTTGGCAGTCAAGGTGTATGAATGGACGGTTCTGCCCCTCAGGGCGTCGGGAATGGGGCGTGTCGACGAGGGCGAGTTCTATTGGGAGAGCACCGAGGCATTGAACAATCATGCTACTTGGAGCCTGGAGAGACCCGTCAGCACTATGCGTAAAGGGGGAAAAAGGTTTCCGACCTCTGTTAGTTTGCTGGAATGACTAGACCTAGACCTTTCATCAACTTCATTGATCAGCATCAAGCTTGCCGAGAACCGGCGTCCTCGAGCATTATTCCTCGATCCCAAATCTGAGGAAGACAGATCTTCTGAGAGGACAGGCAAACCGAAACTTTGCATCAGAGCCCCATCGTCGACGTTGAGGATTTCGGTTAGAAGCATGCATATGACCATGCCCCAGATAGGTGGTTGTGTGGCGGGTTCCTGCTCATCGTTTTCTCGTCGAAGACAGAATCGCATGATCGGCGAGCAATAGATCTTAGGTCTCCCTGGCATCCGCGGAATATAGACGATGACATAGCGAAGTCCGCTGAATACAATTGCCCAACGGATCCGGGGCTGGACATCTCCTGCGTGATATGCGAGCTAGAGGTAGAGATGACTTGGATTGTAAACGACCGAAAGAGGCAGTCCAGGAACCTTGCCCAGGATGGCCTTGTAACCTTCGTACACAGTCGGAGTCGACTCGGTACATAAGCTTGCGAGCGCCTCATCCTTTCTCATCTATCCCATGAGTTCCTCGATGAACTCGTCAAACACTTTTGGTGACTTATTCTCCCATAAAATCTTGATCTCATCGTGCAGCAGGTAAGCCATATCAGTGATCACTGCATCGTCTGATGAACGCTGCTGAAAGCTTTTGAACGTCAGCCGGTCTTCTACAAGGGCATGCATAATGTCCGTGACAACCTCGGAGAGACGAGACGCAAGGTCGCCTACTCCAGGCTCGTAATTAACCAGGAAATTGAGACCCAGGCATTGCCTTCGTAATACGCGAAAAACATGGTCGGGTGTGACATTGTCACCGAACTCGTCTGTGAAACTCGTTCTTAAGGCCGGATCGGAGTAAAACTGGTCAATTATGACGCCCAAGTATTGTTGCATTTTATCTGGCAGGTCACCGATTAGATGCGCCGAGCGCGGTAGTCGTTCAGGGTCCTACAACTGAAGGGACAAGGCGGAGGTTTTTGAAGAATGCTCTCTTCCTGTGTTATCGTCAACGTGTGAAAGAATGACACGCATGTCTTGACCATCCGGAAGTAGGAGGTCTCTCCAGGTCGAAATGCCAGGCATCATGAAAGTGGTCAGGAGTTGAGATCGTTGAAACACGGAGAATGCCGAGTGAAGCGGAGTTAATCGGAGAGTAAAATAAAATTGTTAGAAACGACCCGATTAGGAAAGTGAGTGAGAAGGAGACGAGGCCGTCGCGAGGCTGACTTTACTTTGCGTGTTGCATGTCCTTTTGTTGAATCCCCAGCCAGCAAACGCCGGTCGGGCATATCCTCTAGCCCATTAATACTGCTGTACCCCCCAGTTCAGCACCTCAACATCGTCTCCTCTCCTTTAATTTCCTCTTTCTCTTCTCTTCTCTCCCCCTCCATATGTCAAGCTACCCAGGTTCACGATGACAACGTACCCCCCAAGACCCCCATGGTGCCTCGTCCTCGTCCTCACTCTCCTCAATGTTGCTCGCGCACAATCCCCCCTCATTGATTTCAACCGCATGGGCACTGTCGGCCTCGTCGGTGCCTTTGCTGGTCTCGACTTCAACAATTCATCCGCCAACGTCTCCTTCGATCCCTCCACCTCGACCTTACTCTCCCGTTCCGCTGAAGGTTCATTAACTCGAATCGCATCCACCAACTCTGGCGGAATCATCGATGCCGGTTGTGCCATTGGCAATATTTATTACGTCGCTGGTAGTTTCTCTTCAATTGGTGATACCTCAGCATCCAACGTCGCATCATATAACCCCTCATCTGGAACATTCTCGGCTCTGGGAACGGGAGGGCCCAACGGCCGCATTAATACCCTCTTCTGCGACTCTACCCATAATAAACTCTGGGCTGGTGGCCGGTTTTCCTCTCCAGCGTCCGCCGTGGCTGTTTGGGACACGAAAGCATCCTCATGGTCAGCCCCACCGTTCGGCGGTCTCACAGGCGGCGCGGCCGAGGTCTCATCGATTACCACAAATGCTTCCCAAGCTAGTTTATTCTTTTCCGGGTCCTTCGTCACGACCTTCCAGGGTAATGGATCCGCCCTCAATACCACCAACAACCCGAATGTCCCCTTTTCTTCAGGTGCTACCCAATACTCATCCTCCCTTGTCCCCATCCCCCTCGAAAAGGCGCAGGTCGAAGGATCTCCATCATCATCAGACCCTTCTTTCAGCAATATCCAGAATATCCTCTGTCCCGCAGGCAATGATGGCCCGGGACAGACGTGGTTTGCTGCGGATGGCAATGGTGCTCAGATTACCGCGAGGACATTTCAGTCTATAAGTGCAAGTGGCGTTCGTCTCGGAAACACGTTCCTTAATGGCAGGGGGACGACGGGATTTTGGTATGTAGGCGTGTTATCTGGCGCCCTGACAAGTCTGACCGATTCGGTAGTGTGACGTCCATTCCAGACAACGCCGTTCAGGAACTTCATTACGTAGACCCATCGACGGGCCAGAGCCAGACTTGCACCACAAACTGCCCACTGTCCACCGATCCTACAGTCCCGTACCAGGACTTCACGTTCAATAACGCGGTGAATCTTACCGGAGTTCAAGTCACATTAACCCAGTGGAAGGGTGCCGGCCCAGGACTCCACTTATTCCAACTTCTCTCCTCTGGTGCATTTGCCTCCGCGGTTAGTAATAACAATGGCCTTTCATGCTTTGCGCCTGTCCCCTCCAACACAACTTTCACTGGCACCTGGACCGAACTTGATGCGAACACGAACATTCCAGCAACTACGCAGTCCGTCCTGGTCTCCACCGTTAATGTCGGTACCTCACCCGCAAACGGACCGAGCTTCACTTGGATGCCTTACGTTTCAGCATCTGGCCAGTACAATATCAATCTACTCGTTCCGGGCTGTACAGACTTCCAAGACTGTGCTCTGCGCACGTCTGTCCAAGTTTCGGTGTTCCCTGGTGGCGGACAAGCTCCTACGGAAACCGTAGTCTCTCAACAGAATCAGGATGATGCAGTCCAGCAGATATACAGCGGCTTTGTCGTGCCTTCTTCTCCTGACTTTGTCATGACAATCACCATGACCCTTGCTAACAACCCTGCGGGATCGGGTCAGAATGGCAAATACCACATCATCGCGGACCGTGTTCAGCTGATTCTAACCTCAGCCAACACAACTGGCGCCACAGTCAACGGTAATGGGACCGCAGGCAACGGAAAGTCTGCGTTTGGGTTTTTAGAATGGCCTTTTTCCCTTTCTTCCGGAGGGAATGCAGCCACCACCGTGCTCCCAAATACTACCGAAACCTTCCTCGACGTTGTTGGTTTCTCTTTGTTCAATAATGGTCTCGGCAGGAATATTGGCACATCCTCTTCGTCAGGGGCCGTGGTCGCGTCAGTTGCTCACCATCCATCTGGTGCTATTTTTATTGGCGGAACGTTTAACCTCAGCACTCCTGGCGCCAGTAATATTGTGGTATTCAAGAACGGCGCTCTAACGGCGCTTTCTGGAGGCGGGCTTAATGGCCCTGTAACATCACTTGCTTGGTCTGGCAACACAATCTTTGTTGGAGGTTCATTCACAGATACATCTACAAATTCAAAACAAGGCACTCTCTCCAATATCGCATCGTATGACGTCACACACGACCAATGGTCACCATTATTGGCTGGGCTGGACGGTCCTGTCAAGAGCCTCGACATCGATAATGGCCAAGTTATGGTTGCTGGTAATTTCACACGTATCCGCAGTGCAGCTAGTGGACGTACTGGCCCGGAATCGCAAGGCCTGGCGGCATGGAATATGAGCAATAGTGAATGGGTCAACGCGGGCGGATTCTTGTTAGGCAGCCTAACGTTTGTTGGGAATAGCACGGCTCCAGCCAAGGGTCAACAACAATCGCAGATATTAGCGGGCAATATACAAAAATCGCTCAGCTTCGGCGCGAGCGGACTCGTGTTAGTCAAGAACGGAAATAATGGCCAGCCCGCGGTGACCCCTCTCAGCGTACAGCTTGGCGACGACGTCTCTACTTCGACGACGACCACCAACAGCCGCCGCCGCGATAACAACCCCCGCACCGACACCGAGAGCAGTTGGATTGCTCGCTACGTGCCACTTTCTCGGCTACTCGCGCGTCAGTCCAGCACGACCTTGGTACCACTTCCATCCCCACTCCCTGCCCCAGCGCCTGCTGTACTTGCTGGCGTATTTTGGACAAATACATCCAACACGGAGCAGGTCGCAATCATCGGCGGCAACTTTACCTTCACAAATGGGAGCACCGAATCTTCTGGGATTGCGGTATATCACCCGTCCACGGGCGCGCTCGCTCCATTGCAAGGCCCGGCTATCAACGGCACAGTACGCGCCCTGTTTGTGAAGGATACATCCCTATTTGTCGGTGGGGAGTTCACGATTCCTGGTACGGATATTGCAGACTTCGCGATCTACGACCTCGTCCACAATAGCTGGGAGACATCTGGCGTACCCGCGCTGCAAAGCTCGAGTGGCGCCACTGTTGTTGTGAGATCTATAAGTGCATCGACGGCAAAGGCGAATACCGTGATTGTCGCGGGATCATTTGCGCTGGCCGGTTCCTTACCCTGCCGCGCGATCTGTTCATGGGACGTTGTGGGAAAGCAGTGGAATGCGCTCGGGAATGGCATTCAAGGTGATATCGCGTCGGTGGCTTACGCAGGGGTGAGTCATCATTATTCCTTGCGCGATCATGATGTTGATAAGCCGAGAAGAATAATCAAGAAGTGTTGATAGCTGGTGGCTCGATCACCGTATCTGGATCATCATCAGACAACGTCTTACAGTTTACGTTCAATAATACGAGTTGGACTACAATAGGCAATGGTGCAGGCCTCCCTGGCCCCATTACTGCAATAACAGTTAACGATGGCAACTCGAGTAGTATCTTTGCTGCTGGGCGGTGCGTATCAATTTTTGTGAATTGGCGGTCGGGAGATTGATATCGGTACAGGTTTGTTAATGGAACTTCGACCTTCTTGGCTGCCTGGAATGGCCGTGTCTGGACATCGCAAGGCTCCGACTTCGATGGCACCAGCACTGTTTCTCAGCTTGTTATGGTTCCTCTCCAAAATCAACACAGCGCGCATGGAATGATCGAAGATGATCGGGTGTTGATGGTATCCGGAAATCTTGTTTCGTCGTCTGGGCAAGCTTCATCGATGTTATTTGATGGCGAAAGCTTTACCCCGTACCTCGTCTCTGCATCATCGTCCGGCAGCCCAGGATCTGTGGCTGGTCTCTTCAACTCTCTTGCCAATTTCAGCTTCGCTCAGCGTCGTGAGTCTTGTCCACTTTTCTCATCTCAGAGACTTATGACACCTCGTATCGTTGACAGACTTCCTTGCCACCGGTGTAGTCATCTTGATCTCCATTGCCATCGCCGCTGGTATAGTTTTCCTGATCGTCTTGCTTGGTATACTTTGGACCCTCTTCTCCCGTCGTGACGAGGCTCTTAGCAAGTTCGACCCTGCGGATGTTGACGATGATGATGACTCAACAAAACATCGACCGTCTTCCCTCCTCGCCCACATCAACGCTGCGACGAGCGCAACGATTCTGGGGGGCAAGGGCCAGACCGTCAGCGGAGAGAAGGAGGTTGCGACAGCTGCCGACGCAGGTGCCTCGAGTTCAGGGCACGACCCTCTCTCCGGTCCTGATGCGAGCAACTACTTGCGCGCAGAGACACCCTCCGACGCAATTGGAGGTGGGCTTATGAGCGATGAGTCTGGGCGTCCTGCGCGCGCGCGCTACTCGTTTGACGGTAAAGAGGAGGGAGAGTTGTCACTAGCCGCTGGGCAAGAAGTTGAGGTTCTTGATGACCGCGACGCTGCGTGAGTGCTGAATATTACACCGTGTGCTTGGGCCTTACTTACTGACGGCTCATGCTCCTCCTTCCAGGTGGTGGTACGCTCGCGATGTTCGTACTGGTAACGAAGGAGTTGTCCCTGCAGCCTATCTATATTGAGTAGTTACTTCCGTCTTGGCTAGGATTGGTTTCTTATTGTAATTAATTATTTTTCGTCCGCTTCACGATTTATATGTTTTTTTACGATACCCCATTACTCGAACTCGCTATCCGGTACAGCCAGCCTACATTTTGTGTTTATCATCTGATTTGTCGTACACACTCACTTCGCAAAGTTAGACTTCCTCCATCTTAGGGCGTCTGGCATTCCTCTGGTACAGTCCCGTAGTAGCTTGTGTTCTCGTGGGGAATGACTATGATACATCTGAACAGAGACCCTCAGACTAATGTTCTACGTAACTTCGCCAACGGAATCGCCAGGACAACGACGGGTTCTGAAACAACCAAGGAAGTTTGCAGAGTAAATGGGCCGTTTCACTGCAAATGTGAGTCTGGTTAACGAAATACAATATCATTTTGGGGGAAGATTGAGCAGTGAATCCCTGTAATGCCTCTACCAGCTAAGCGATTTTTACGCACGAACACCAAACGCTCCAAATCAGCCCCTACGTCTGCCAACAGTTCAGTTCTGCTCACGACCGAGCGCCCGTCTTCCTCCGCCTCCGCTTTCCTTTCCCGGTGGACCCCGGGGCCCACCAGCTGCTGCCAGCCTAGCGCTGCGCTTCGCTGGGAAGGTTGGGCGTGTAATATCGTCGCATACTGCGATGACCGATGTGGTTTGCCTTGAAGGAATGATTTAAGTTCGAGGTGCGAGTCGCCCGAATTGAAGGTAATCTGGTGATCTGGCTTTGTGGTAAACTGGTAGACGTGGTCACGACCCTGGCTATACAGCTGTGAAGACATTAATATTGAATCCCGTGCTTGCAGCTCTCGATCACTCGGGCCATGCTGATGGCCTTCTCGACCTATGCTCGCGTGACGTTCGTACCGGTAACGAAGGAGTCGTCCCTGCGACCTCATTTGTTTTAAATAGTTACTTCGTCTCAGTATTAAACCTCCAGTATCTAGGGTGTCTGGCACTCTTTTGACACAATCCCGTAGTAGCTTATATTCTCGTGGGGAATGTCTATGATACATCTGAACAGAGACTTTCAGACTAATATTCGATACAGCTTTACCAGACAACTGAACCGTCAGACTACGACAGGTTCTGCAACAACCAAAACAGGCTTTGAAAAGTAAAGCGTATCACTTCACTGCCGATGCGAGTTAGCTCAACGGAACACGATGCCGTTCGAGAGGAGAATGGGCGAGGGAGAGAGACTGACCTGGAGCAGTGGATCCCTGTAATGCTTCTGGTGATTATGCACGAACGCCACGCGCGTCTTGTAATCTTCCTTGCGCTTCTGATCGCGGAACTCGCGGACATGGCGTCCAGCTTCTCGCGCCTCGCCGCGGTTCCGCGCCTTGACGACTTGCGTGCCGGCGCCAAACGCGCCGAATCCGCCCTTGCGCGGCACGAGCGCCGAGTTTTTGTCTGCCAACAGCCGGCGTACGATCGACCGGCCGTCTTCCTCGCCGGCTTTCCCGGCCTTCCCCACGCCGGGGAAGGATTGCGCGTAGTATCGTCGCATGCTGCGATGGCCGATGCGGTTGCCTGAAGGGAGGACGAGCTCGAGGTGCGAGTCGCCAAAGGTAATCTGGCTTTGTGGCAGGTCGTTCGAGCCCAAGTCTGAGTCTGAGTCCTCGTTTTCGTTCTCGGAAGAGGATGATGGCGGCTCGTCGACCACCTCGTCGACATCGCCACCAGAATTATCGTCGTCGTCATCGACATCTTCCCAGCCCTCCGCGGCTTCCGCGACCCTCTTCTCCTCCGCCCTCTTCCGTTTCCGCTCTTCGGCATCTGGATAGGAGGACGAGAAGTCGTAATAATCTGAGATCTCGAGCATATCCTTCTCGGTGTCGTACGCAATCTTGCAGTGGCTCTTGTCGACCATGTGTTTGCGGACGGCATCGAGCGTGCGGAATTCGCGCCCCTTGCCGTTGCAGTATATGCAAATGTTCCCAACGGCGATCTTCTCTCCGAGGTAGGTGATTAGTCCTGTGATGTCGACGAGGTACTCTGCGTCAGGAATGAAAAAGGAGTGCTCGCTCGACATGTGCGTGAGATTATCTTCCAGAGAAGTGGAGGCGCGGGCGCAGAAGAGACAGTGGGCTGGAGAAAGTCGCGACCGTGCGGCGGCAATCTTCTCATCCAGGGTTGTGGCATCCTCATCCTCTTCATCTTCATTATCGACGTTGGGCTGCGTTGATGTGGATTGGGTCTGCGGTAATTCCTTTGTTGGTGTAACAGAGGTTTCAGGAGACTGATCGACCGAAGGTGACGCTTTCGTGGCTGCATCCCCCGCCAAACGTGGATGGTCAACGCGGGATTGAGATTTCAGTTCGTTCTCACGGTGCTTTCTGGAGAGCATATGCGAACGAAACGCGTTCTCGGTTGTATACGCTTTGCTTAAGACAATCATCGATCATTTTTGAACGTACCGAGCAAGATAGGTACTCACTTGCAAATTTCGCAGGTGGAGCCTTTAGGCGACAACATAACAGCGGTCTCCTGCCTTCGCTCAAGCACCTTCTGATTGAAAACTGCGACGCTGACTGGAGGGAGTGATGCGACGCGACGTTTCATGTTATACCTATGGTGATCGGAGCGGTAGTGATCCCCTGGAAGCTGTCAGTTCGATATGAGAGGCAATGAGTGATAAGACTCGTACGCTGCTCTTCTGCGGTGAGAAACGCAATTGAACATGATATACAGGTGAACAGTAGCCTGTCATCTTGCGTCATCGTGGGTATGTCAGTCATCAGGGATGTTCGGTTTAAGTGTAGAGGAGAAAGAAAAGTAAGTAAGTAAAAGGATTACGAAGGCCAACCCGACCTAGTCAGGAGCGGGGCAGCGGGTGACGTTTTTTGCAGTGACACTAGCAAAAATTCCTTCGAACCGGGGTCGAACCAGTGACCTTGGGATTACGCATGTTTCCGTTACAGTCCCACGCTCTTCCAACTGAGCTATCGAAGGCACACTCAGTGGCACAAATAGCTTGATATAGGGTCATCGGACGACCACTCCACGTTGTATCCACATGGCAGCGCCTGATCAACTGCAAATGTACTTCGCATAATATATTGTGTGCCAGCATGCTATGGTATTCAATTATTCCCGGGAATTGTCTAAGAGTCCACATTTTGGAGAAATGACCCAAAGATTATAGCAGAATAAACAAAATTTGCAATTGAATAATTGGATTAAAAGGTTGTGTTGTACTGTAGAGCTATCATGTACAACATTGGCAGATATGTTATTTGAACATATATCCTTTACACTTTTTTGCACCACATAAACATGATGCATATACGGCATCACCATTGTTTTTAGCACGTGCATCTCCATCTTCCTATAATAGAATTAGGGACAACTAAACCATACGGCAAAATAATTTGCTCACCTCTTCATCAGAGTCATAACCATTGTATGAAAAAGATAGCTCCTCCCAAGGCAGAACATCACGCCTTGTGAACAATGCCAGAAGGGGCTTGTCAAGATTTGCTTCATTGACATAACATGCATTCATGGCACAGTTTGGGTCACAACTGTGGTTCTGTTTGAAATATGGATAAAAGAAGCCTGCCTCCACCTTTGATCAAAAACATACCAGAAAACGAGTGAACTGCATGAAAGTTAATAAAGGCCATGACACTACTGATGGGAAGACAAAACCCACATTGCCTGCATGGTATGCATCCATTACATACTTTGTCTGCCAATCATCATCATCGTCGCCATTGGTGGCGTTCTCCGGGGGACGAAGGTGATAGAAATCAATTTGGAACAAGTATGTTCGACCAAACTTGTTATATTTTCTAGAACAAGTCAGAAAGCACACCATATGACAGTAACCTAGGATGAGTTACGTACTTCCCTCTTTCTTCCCCCTCGTTTTCGGTCAGGAGTTCTCCTGCATAGATACCAATAAATGTGCCTTTGGGAATTTTTTGCCTCCCAGCAAAGATGCCTACGCGAAGGGTCAAAGACTATAGAACGAAGATGTATACGGACACACCCCATCCCTTGTTGGTCGTCTTCCTAATATTGACAGCGTATTGCCGACCACGCTGAACGACCTTCATGTGCAATTAATGATTGACGTTTTCAAGGGTTTGACATAGACGTACCCTATTGCGACAGCCATCAAGGCAACCACATAGATCATTACATTCGAAAATAGGGAACCCTCGTCGCTTGAGCCGACCCTTGTCATCGTAGATGAACCCCGAGACATCTCCGCTGTATTCATGCTGCCTCTTCAAGCAAGAACACGTTTCAGACTTCGGGTCACAGTATCCCTCACAGTCGCATCCTCGAAGGCTGTCAAGGTCTGGTGGGGGCACGTCGTCGCTATGCCATATGCGATTGCTGTAGTAGAACTCCCACGCAGGTGTGACATCTAGTTCATCTACATCGTTGATGATAGACATACGTGGGGCATTCGGCTCGTCCTCGTAGGTGTTCTCATAAATGACAGCCTCAAACATTTCTTTTGCAGTGATCGACCTGCGATAAGAAGCTTCTACTGTGTTCATGAGATCTTGCAGCGTGTGAGGAATCTCCCAAGAATAGAAAACCTTCGAGCCAAATTCAAGCATCGCACGGGCAGGCGTATATTGTACAACGACAAGGTCGTCTTCTTGACATGATGATATGTCTGAACCAAACGATGAGAAATGCTATGCTCAACGACGTAGTCGATATAAAGGGCTCACCGGCAGCGACCGAAGAAATGCTATCAGGAGTTGTGATCATGAGATCGTCTGTTATTTCTGGGGAGTCCCTCGTGGCGACGGCTGACTGCTTAGGGCTGGTACTGATTGACATGTTCTGAGCCAGTGAAACGAGGGCCGACGAAGACACATCATGAGACGAATTGACATGTGAGGTGATTAACTCTTCCTTTGACCTTGCATCACCCTCTTCTTCTGCCCTGTGAGAAGGCTTTGAGGGAGACGCTGTCGCAACTCTGTAGAAGTCTTTCCATAATCCTGATGGACCACTATACAAAGTCCCGCGAACTCGAATAGGCGAAACATTCGCCGAAACATTGATCGGGCGGTCATGACTTCGATTCGTGGATGAGGGCACGTGCTCCATTGTAGATTCGTGAGAAATCTCCATGTTTTGAGGCTTGGGACTGACCGGAGAGACGGAAGACGGTACTGGAGGCGATTTACCACGCCCTGGCCCTGAAACCGTGTTCGGCGCCTCGTCCGAAGTCTCAGAGCCATTTGGCACGGGCGATGACACCCGGTCAATGTTGACATCTGCATCTGAAGTGGGTGGTTCCTCGATAGGCTTTGCTGAGTCGTCCGGCTCGGAGGACGGCAAGACCGATGCTGTCTCGGTGGACGGAGATTCTGCGTCGTGAGACTGCATTGGGGACAGTAGGTTATCAGTGACCTCGTCTTCACTAGATGTCTCGCGAACCGCAAGCACATTCTCATTTTCTGTATGAAGGACAACCGGAGGAGACCCACTACTCTGTGAAGAATGGGGCTGATTTGAACTGGACGGGGACAGGGGGTGAAGATCTTTGGGTTGAGATATAGACCGAGAAGTATTCGATGACGGAGGAGCAGCAGTACCCCGTTGAGCAGGGGTAGTGTCCGTCTCATCGTCACTCTCAAGAACGATGGGGTTGCCTTCTTCACCGGGGGCTGGTGTATCGTCATCTGATAATAGCTCGATTACCTCCCTAGGACTTTCTGGGGGTCGTACTCGAGTAGCTTGAGATCCATTCCCAGCTTTCCTTTGTGACAGGAGAGCAAACGAAGAGTTCGAGACGGAGTGAGCTTTGGAGCTTGGGCCACCATTGCGCGTTAAAGATTGGACATTGTCCCGATCCAAATTATCTGCAAATAATCTTGAATCGGCGCACACTTGATGACTATAGGGTGAACATACCAGAACCAGACTTGAGTTTACGCAACGAGTGTGGAAGTTCACCATTTCGTCTCAATAACACTTTCCTTTTCTTGTTGGTAGCAGGCGATGCAGCTCCTGTACGAGATTCGAACGCGTCTTGCGTGCGTCTTACTGCCATTGATTGTGTCATAGCTCTTCCCGGACTATGAGATGTGTCGATGCGAGTGGACTTGTAGGAACGTTGCGACTCTGGAGGGGGTAAAGTAGCTTTACGCTTGGATAAGGCATTGGTGGGAGCTAGGTTCATGCCATCTGAATCCGAAGGACTTATATGACTCGATTGAGATGATGACGGCGAATCTTCGAACGTGTTAGAAGACAATAGAATGTATCATCGGGAGTGGTGCATTATGCACACTCACCCATCAATATCTCCCATGTCGGTATTGACGAAGGCTCACGACGCGCACACATTAAGTTGGGTCCCGAAAGGCAGATAATGAATGGGAAGCAAGTATGTTGTTAAAAGCAGCGGTACAATGTTCGATAACGTGGCTTAAAAGCCTCAAAACTTGAAAGCATGCCAGTACAGTTTGGGTGGACCCACATCGCGTCGCGCGACATGCCACCACAGTGTCACGTGATCAGACAAGAGTACTACTTTAATTTAGTCTAGGGAAACGCAATGTATATTTTGGCATCATTCTATGCACATGCCCCCCCATCTCAAGGATCCTCAAACAGATTCTATCCAAGGAGCATATATGAGCCCAAGAAGAGGACGAATACATTATAAAAAACCAATTACAGACCTTGAAGAAGGTTGTTGAGCTTGTTGATGCGTGAAGAAATACTGAGGTCGATGGTCTTCTCTCCAAAGTCAACAATCAGACCGCCCAGCACCGAAGGGTTCACCTAAGCAAATTCAATTATAAGGTGCTAGTTCTACAAAGTCAATAAAAACGCACTTTATTTGTCAGTTTCAGCGTCTTCGCCTGCTGCGCAGCTCGGGACTGCTTCAACGTCGTCTCAAGGCGCGCCAAGACGTCTTTAGCAAGAGGCGACGCCGAGGTGACAGTGACGGTGAGTTCGCCTTTGTGCTTGGACATCAGTTCATTGAACCCTTCAATAATCCCCGCGGTTTCAACTAATCGTCCATTCTCCGAAAGCAACTCGAAAAGATTCTTCGTGATGTCCGACACCGGTTCCTTCTTTGCGCCTGCACCCTCCGCACGCGCGAGGAGGGTGGGAAGTCCGGCGTTGCGATCCTTGACAGAGAGCGTCGGGTTTGTAACGAAAGACTTGAGATCTGGGTTGTCCACGATGGACTTCGAGATGGCGTTGAGCTCGGTTTGGACCTTCGTCAGGACCTGCGGCGATCTGGAGAGTGCAGCTGAAAAGGCTGCATTGGCATATTTGAGAGCGATACCAGATGCTGCTCGCCGTCCAAAGCCGGCCGTAGGGACGTATGTGCGAACTAAAGAGAATGACATGGCAATTAACCAAGACTTCGGAGCTGAGAACCGGCGCGACTACAGGGACGTGACGACATGCGTGACAGGAGTGTGACAGGAAGTCGCATTCGCCCGGCGAGGTGCCCTGATTTCAGCTGAGACACAAACCATGGGATCTACTGTTGTACGACGCTGCAAGGCTGCACTTAGGGTTCAGGTGTGTAATATATCCACAATTAAGCGACGGATACAGGTAAAAAGAGCATTAGAAGTATAAAACTGAACTAGAAATGTACTCTATAAAGAATTATAGGAAGGCGGTAAGAGCTACAGCCAAGTTCTACGCTTCGGTTGTCTAGAATTCGCGCCAGGGCTGAAAAAGGCACCAAGGCGTAATTGTCCTCCTGTCTTGGAGAGGGCAGCGCGTTGATAATGTACGCGCATCGAAAGGCGCTGGATAGCACCTTTCGCTCTAGATCTATCGAGATGGGCAGCACGCGTATCAACTGCGGGCGAAGCCATACGGGCTGATGAGCCAGGAAAACGGTGGCATTGGCAAGGCAGACGTACATATCTTTCCGTGCATAGCATCTAAGCGCGCCTTGATTTGCTCCAGCGGCATGGGTTCCTTCTTCCACGTGCTTCCCTCGAAGATGTGCCCCGACCCCGACTTTCTTAACGTGCTCTCTTCTGCGACATAGTTCTCAATTCCAGATAACGCGACACCGAGTACCGCAATACGAGAAGTGAGTGCATCATAGTCCATTGAGTCCGTTATATTGAACTGTTCGTCAGGGTTGGATAGCACGTCTATTAACGGGCCAAGTGGAGGAAGAGCATAACTCGCCTGGCAGACAGACAGGTCAGTAGGATGCGAGATGAAGACGAAGTAGGGGCTTACGGGTGAAACGTGTGATCCAGTGAGAACATGATAAGCAACTGCCCGAGAGATACGAAGGCTGCTGGGGCTGCCTCGGGTGAAAAACGACAGCAGCAGTGCCTGGTCGGGGGGGGAGAGGGGCCTCGTAAGTTCCAACACCTTTTCCGCCACAGAAACCTCCTGAGAGGCGTTGAGTGGGTTGTATGGACATTTAAACCACGAATTATAACGCACGATGTCATCTCCAGGCTCAGCAGGTAGCCGTCGACACAAAAGTGATGTTGAGTAAAGGATATCTCTCCTCAGCTCAGTCGTCGTATCAACGTCCACGCCGATGAGCAGCAATACTATTATCACGACCGGTAATTGTTCTATTGACCACCGCCTTGAAATAAAGTGAGGATTACCGAAGATACCACATGCGACAGCAGCTCAGACTTACGGAGCAAACGATGCCACCATCTTCACAAGCGAACTTAAAACCCCGGGTCGATTCTGAAGACGTGGGAAGACTGAATTTCGTGGAGGTTGCACGAGCTTCAACAGGTCTTTGCGTAATCCCAAACGCATCATCGTTTCAGCTAGGAGCGTTACAGACAGCGGTGACCCCGGATACGACTGAGCTAACAGAGGCATGTCGAGCAAGAATTTCAGGCTGAACCCTCCTATATGTTCGTGACCGTTCCATAAGGCTGATAATATATGAGTACATATGATCACTCAGACTACTTGGCTGCGTACCTTGTTCGCAAAGCCATCGAGCGACCCCGGGAACAGCCATGTCTTCGGAAGTGAGTATCCAGAATGCAGCCTGCATGTATTCGATATCTAAACGCGCTCCATTAGGCTGGAAGTACGAACTAAGAAATGCGCTGACGTACCTTGCTGCTCGATGGCTTCACTCAACATCTCTAGAGTGGCTGTCATGTCTTTCGCGGACGCCCACGTTGGACGAGTCTCGGAGTCATGTTCGCCATCTAACGTTCCCTCGTGATCGTCGCTGAACACTGAGACCCCAGGCACATTGTGCATCACCGTTTGTCCCATTTTCCGGTCTGCATCCAAAATCTTGCCCACAGCTTCTCCCTCTTTCGCGCCCAAGAGGCGTTCACGTTCGTCCTGCTGTATTTCGTCCTCTAACGCGTTTGCTGCTGTATCAACACCAGCAACGTCGGTCCGTAGACCAGTAGTGGCAACACAAGTTGTGTTTGTATCCACCAAGTTCGACCTTGTAGGAACCGCGGTATCGACCGTCTCCTCCACCTCGTCGATGCTGAAATCTGACAACAATGTATCATGATCATAATCTTCTGCGCGGTTCAACGCATCAATGCCGCCACCAACGCATGCCTCCCTCTTGCGCTCGCGAAGCATGGCTCTTATTGGGTCGACCTTTCGTGCGTCAGGTTTTGCTACCAGTGTCGAAGTGTTGATAACGCCAGTCAGACGACCAGTACGGGCAGGTCGTTTTCTTCTATCGACGAGAGGGGAAACAGGGTCTAGAATTGGCAGGTCTGGCACGCGCCGAATGCGGTCATCATGGCCATGATGTTGGGGTAACGAATCATCGGGCGATAATGAAAGCTGAGAATGAGAGGGTGAAGAAGGGGAAGGGAGAGAGGAGTGCAAATTGTTTCGGCTAGCGCCACTAGTTATTGAGGGAAGGGTTAGGTGGCTTTGAAGCTCGTCAATTCCCATTCTACCAGACAATCAATTTTGGCTCACCGAGATGTGGTCACTTTCCGCTTCCAGAATGGTTCGTCATCGTCATCCTCTTCAGAGCTCAATTGATCCTTTAATGGGGCGTGTAGATAGGAATCTTCGTCATCGCACTGCGACTTGGCGCGTACATTGGCCCAAATTTCGGCGATGATCTCTGCTGTCCTCATTTTAGAATCTTTGGGGGCCACGGGTACAGGAGTCGACTGCTCCGGCTCTGGTGAACTTGGTGGTGGAGTCACTGGACGCACCGGAGGAGGCATTGTGACTTGTGTGAAGGCAGGGTGAGATTTACCCTCAGAAGAGGACGAGGGCGTAGGCAAGGCATTTTGAGGTAAAGCGCCAGGGAGATCATCCAGATCGACATCTGATGATATGGGGTCGATGTCGGTGAATGAGGACAGTGGAGACCCCACATTGGTGGTATTCGGGCAAGTAGTAAGGGGAGATAGGGGTCTATCATTCTCCATTGAATAGTCACCATCAGAAGCGAATCGCAGCGGGGACACGATATCGCATCTATATGCGCTCCGGCCGTGCCTCCAGTTTTCGACGCTCTCCTGTACATCACTCCTATGTTGGGAAAGGAGATTGGTGCGAACAGGTGAATATAATCCGATTTCGCTGGATTGGCTTGTTGGAATGATCTCAATTCCTCGCGCTTTTGAGGGTGTGGCTGGGGCTTTGTGAGGGTGGGGCTCCTTGCGGGACGCAAGACGGCGTCTTTTACTGGATGGAGGAGATGAGAGGTCCTCGGTGGCCAGCGAAGACGCAGGAACCTTGGAAGAACTTCGAGACGACATTTGCCGTGGTGTGTAGTAAAGACTGAGTGGGACGCCGCTACTTGTAACACTGGCAATGTCGTCATTGTCATCAAGCCTCCGCTTTGCTTGGGTCAACGCTAGAGGAGAAGAAGAGGGTTTGTTGGGAGAGTTCTTCTGTGGCCGGGAAGCCGAGTCGAAGAGTTGTATGATAGTGGGGGGATTGCGTGGAGACGAATGTGATGGATAGGCCACTTTATTGTAGGTTAAAGCTTTCTTCGTCCTACCCTTGGGTTGCCTTGAGCGTTGTTTGGAGGAAGGACCAGAAGTGGCTGGAGAGGAGTCAAACGCCGGAAGGCGCGGTACATGGGTTCCGCTACTGCCACTAGGAAGAGAGAGTTGCTTTGAAGGGTCGTGAATGGGTCGTTCGTGGTTATGTTTTTCCTTCTTTCCACTTCCCTTTGGCCTCCCTGGCTTCCGCTTGGCCACTGGCGGGTTACCACATGGTGCGGATTGGAGCAATCCGAGGGTGGATAGTTGTGAAGAAGTCTGAGGGGGATGATCGCTGAGTATTAGAGAGGGCCGTCTCTGAAAGAAATCAGTAAGTTTAGTCTCCCTGAGGGGTCCAACCATCGGTGGCCGTCGAGACGCGTCGAGTGAAAATCCCGAGGACCCGTTGAAGAGCGTGTCGCTGCCCGTGGAAGATTATGTAACTGTGTGTGTTTGTGTATCGGTTTCTATTTCTGGCTGACTGAGGAATTTTATCAGATAAGCAACGCCCCACATCCTCCGCCGTATAGAATCACTAACCCTTACCAACATGCCTAGAAACGAAGAGGAAAATGAACCCCTCCTCGACACAGCTGACCCTTCTGTACATACCCTACCCAACTCACCCATACGCTCCTGGAAGAGAGCATCCCCATACTGGTGCGTAAACTGCCGTCTCTGTTTCTCAATCCCTCCAAGTCACCTTCCTCTAGGATTGGCCCCGTAATCCTAATTTCTTCCTTATGTGTGAGCTTGTGTTATAGTCCCATTGTTCCGGTGCATATTCTCAAGTGGTTACCCTAGCGCGGTATGACCCTAGCCCCACGTGTGGAAGTCTACACACAAATCGCTTGCCGAACCCTGCATGATTCGTCGAATCCTTCTCCCGGCATTTTTTCTATTCCTCCGCAACATCTTCTCACACATCCCCATACGAATGACGTTGTCCACGTCCAGTTTCAAGATGGACTTATCAGAACATATGACGAATGCACCGCAGACCCCAGAGTTCAAGCACGCGCAGCCCGAATACAAGCGTGTATGCCGTCTCTCCAGTTGTGCATACTTTGTATAGACTGAGGCCCACACAGCTGTTAAGACTACAGAGAGTATTCTTAGTGCTGTTACAACAGGTTGGCTTAGCCATCTAAGCGACATGCATGGCCGCAAGAAAATTCTTGCTCTCTCGATGTTTGGCGCTCTCTTCATGTCAGTTAGTCATTTGGGCTTTGTAGCTTGGTTAACCTTGTCTATAGGGACTTCGTTTATATCCTCGTTTCAGACCCATCAACGCAGTTTGGGAGACACGGAGAAGCTTTCATCATTGTTGCACCACTTGTAGAAGGAATTCTCGGGGCTCAGTCAACCTATAACGGCATCACTCATGCGTAAGCGCCTTCTAGCGCCTTCCGGCTACGGGTATACCATTTGACTGTCCTATCCCCATTTATAGTTATATTACCGATTGTACTCCAGATGGTTCTCGCGCCAAGATCTTCTCGACGATGCAGGCTATGCTCAACATTGGAATGGCTTCCGGACCATGGGTGGGTCCATACATTTTGAATTTACTAATACAACCCACTGAGGGAGACATTCAGCTCGATGGCTTCGTCTTGCATGCTTTCGCTGGGACCACCACGATCACCTTGTTCGTGCTAGCCATTGCCATCGCATTGACAAACCTTGCTTTTGTTTTGTTCATCGTTCCCGAGTCCCTCTCACCATCTCATCGGTTGTCACATGTGGCCTCACCCGTGCTCCACCAATCACAACAACGTCACAAAGGGGTCACTCGTCGCGCTTTAAGGGCTTCGCGTAATGTTGGATCGCAGTTTCTGCGCCCCGCTGCTCTATTTATACCACTCAAACTCGAGGCACGCAGAATGCGGGATTGGAACCTGACGCTGACGGGTGCAGCCTTGTTCCTCTATATGTTCGCAGATGTGAGTTATACTCACGTCTACGATGCATGAGTTGACATACGTCGTTTAGCAAGCGTATAACCTCAAATACCTTTACGTCAAACACGTATACGATTGGAGCACTGAGCAGGTTTGTTATCGTCTCTCTGTTTTGTTACTCTCTAACACCTATCCATAAGCTTGGCTACTATATGTCGCTCCTTTGGATAATCCGTGCAGTCAACCTTCTCGTCATCCTTCCTCGTAAGCCCGCACTCGGCCTCTCTTACATTTTTCGTTATCTTAAATTTTGTTATAGTTATTCTCTCGTACTTCTCTTCACGCAAAGCACCGACGGGAAACGCAACACCCGAACACCTCGCCTCCGCGATCCGCTTTGATCGCCGTATCGCAGCCATTTCACTTTTTATGGACGCATCCGCCAACGCGCTTATTGCCATGTCTCCAACGTCTTCACAACCCCTCTTTGTGTTCTTGACATCGCTCAACGCACTTACCAGTGGGGGTCACCCTGCACTCCAGTCTCTCGGAGCTGTAAGTTTGCGCGCGATGGGAAGGGCCAACGAGATGGGCCTAGTTTTTGGTGCTTTAGGTGTCGTCAACGCCTTTTCCCACATCGTTGCTGTGCGTCCCCGTTCAAAGCATCCATATCTCTAACGTCTCGCTGATTTCTGTGCGTTTGTCTATTCACAGCCTGTGACCTACGCAGCGATCTACGGCGCCACAGTCGCCAACTTCCCTAAAGCGATGTTTGTCACAAGTGCCATTTTGTTGTACATGGCCGTCTCTCTCCTCGTCCGCATGCGGCCAAATATCCATATTCCGCCTGTGGAACCCGAGAGCGTAATTATCTCGCCTCCACCTGAAGAGGCTGGAGTAGTAGCAGTAGGGCGACGTACGCAGGTTCGGAGTGGATCGCGCGATGGCGAACCCGGGCCTGAACACGATGTCATACAGAGGATCTCACTATCAATTCCGGAAGATTGAGGCGAGAGGGGTGACACAAAATTTTCCGTTGCTGAGCTGTGTTCTCTTAACACTGATCGCCATTATTGAAGTAATAGTTTGTCGATGTGATACCTGATTAATCCTGTTCTGTCCTTCCATGTACATATATTATCTATGCTGTTACTTTATCTGTTCTACATATATCATACTGGTAACCGAAAACCTTATCGTCGTACGTAAACGTCTCTCAGAAATAGCCGAATCCGTGGCGTCGGTCGACTATTTGTGCCATGTCCCAAGATGTCAATATTAATCTGTCATCCGCAACGACATAACATCGAAGCAGCAGAAGTCCACCACATTCCGACCTTGACAGCGGACCTTGTCATCCAGCCAAACAACCTCGCGAATCTTGTACTCTTTGTAACGCTCGGCACCACGCGCGTCAACTCGGAGCGCGATTCCCGAAAGCGTGATGAGGTAAACGTGAAGTGCGGGATTGGATCGGTCGCGGCAGACTCGGCATCGTATGAGGTGCCGAGATTAATGCGTAAAGTCTTAGGTGAGGGAGGATGTGCGGGGACGCGGGGCGTGAGGGGTGCAGGCAGTGCGCGCGAGGCAATAGACTTCCAGTTGATGGAAGAAAAGAAGTGATGCGCTTTGAGTTCGTCAATACTCGGGCGTTTAGCTGGGTTGATGTCCAAAACCTTCACAAAAAGGTTAGATGTGAGCACATGTGTCGACCACAAAAGACGGCAAGCGCAAACCTGTTCTAACAATGCCTGCGCGCCCTCGTCCACCTCGACGGGCTCGAAGCGGTTGCAGTGATACTCGCCAAGAGGCCCGAAAGGAAACTGTCGGTGACAAGCAGGGCGTTGTTCGTGAGCATAAGGCTTTTGTGACAGAATGAAAAAAAAAAGAGCGGTACTTACGCGGCCTGTGAGCATGACATAGAGCAAAACGCCGAGGGACCAGAAGTCGACTCCGTACGAGTAGGGCAGTCCCATGCGCACTTCGGGCGCGGTGTAGGCCATGGTTCCTAGCTTCTCGCGCGTCACGTCGTAGTCTGCCCTATCAGTATCGTGATAAGGTCGATGCACCCGGATACCTGCGGAGACGGTGCTAGTTGCCACCGTTTCTGCGCGGCAATGACCGCGGTCAGGAGACGACCGAGCACGCCGGGAAAAAATCTTGGCCAGACCAAAGTCAGCGAGGACTATGTGGCCGTCGTATGTAAGGAGGACGTTCGCTGGCTTGACGTCCCTGTGTATTATGCCGCGCGAGTGCAGGGCTTCGAGTGCACAAATTAGCTCGGCCATGTAGAAACGAGCGAGGGTGACGGGTATGTGGCCACCGCGAAGGTGGAGGTCATTACGCAAATCCGTATGGTATAGAGTCTGTCGGAACGATAATCCGTCAGACAGACAGGAAAGGATCATCAATTGATGGAGCTCGCGGCAGACATACCGTAACAAGATAAAAATTAATGTCGTCATGCATGCTAGCTTGGAGTGATAGAAACCAAGGTGTACCAGCAGCTTTACAAAGTGCATCTTTCTCGTTGATGACTTGTAAAAGGTTGTCTGAGCGCTTGCGGATGACCTTAAGCGCAAAGGTCTTCTTGGTCATTTTGTCCTCTACCATGTAGACCTTCCCGCTGACACCTTGGCTGATGAGCCTAATTGGACGGAAGTCCTCAGGTTGCACCTCATGAGGTGAATAAATAGCATCCTCCGACTTCGGAGGAGGTTTGAGTAAGGGTGACGTCTCATCAAGAGAAGAATAGGGCGGTGTGGTGTGGTGTTCGAATAAAGTCCAGAACCATCGTCGTTTATCTATCAGGTCGCAAATCACGGAGATCTTTTGACAACGATACGATGTCCGGGGTAGCATATGACTCGGAACAGAGGGAGAAAACCGATGGACAAGATCAGACATCAATCCAAAGTTCGGCACAATATCAAGGCATTGCCTGGCGAGGCGTTTTGAATGGTCGTAGGATGTAGGGAGAGTTCCAAAGTCTTTGTGGGCCTACGAGTGGGTAGAGCCCCAGGTTATATGTATATACAGAGTGGAAATAGATCAGAACCTACCGGAAGGGGCAATGCTGCGGTACTCGGAATGACTGCACCGCTCGGAACTGGACGGAATAAGACCCCACAAGCTGTGTCTGAGCGAGACGCCCAAGATTGGCTGACTCGCCACAGGTCCCAGCATTTTGACGGGACTATTTTCTCTTTCGGGCAGGAGTCTCCCTTTTGTGGGAGAAGGCGCTTGCTCCGGTCGAACGAGGACATGCCAGTGCCGAGGTGACTCTTAAAAGGTGACGCAGCTCTTATAATGCGTATCAGCTGTAATTGTAGAAAAGGGAGCCAGGAGGGGGTGTTCTAAAATCGGATCGGTTCCTCTCTGGGCCGGTCAAACGTGAAACAAGCAAGCGGTGCCATCCAGGCGATCGAAACGAACAAGGCCCATCAGGACCCCAACAGCGGAAAGCTGATTAGTGAGAAGAAAATAGCCCATGTGCGAGGACTACTGTAGTACCCGACACTCAGCGTTGTCGAGTCAGGACTCAGAACCTTCGTGTACAAGGGGTGTATTGACCAATAGTTGCCATATGCATTGCCCAGCTCGGAGTGGCGGGCTGCCCTGGCCTGGTCCTCAGTGTGCAGTGAGAGTACTCGGTACCTATGACAGACTCGGCAGCAGAGAGCAAAACAAATTAGGCTAGACGGCTGCTGTCAAATTCGCTTACCAGGTCTAAGGCGGCAAATGCCGGTCGGACCGCCGCCTCTCGGACCGGATGACCCAAGCGATGTTTCCCCCTTCCTCAGTTCTGTCGTCTTGAATGGCCTTTGAATTCGCGTTCGCGGTGGCCACGCGTGTCGTGCTAGCGCTCTCTCCCCTAGGATCATATCTACAAGATGATAACCAACTATCTTCGCCATTAACCTCGTATTCCCGTTGTAAGCAACCTTCCCACTCATAGCGTTTGACTGTATGCCCGGCCATCCATTACCGACACCACCACCTAGTACAGGAAGGTATCTATTTATTCCGCCATGGTGTCGACCCATACTCGGGCGGAACATTTAGGCATGTACGCATATAGTTAGGTCTCTGTCTTCCGTCCTCCCCGCAACTGATTGACGGCTCATAGTCCCCTCTGGCACTCTCCGTCTTCTCGACCATCGTCCCCACGTCACGTATCCACCCAACGCTCCTGTGGACATTTGTCGATGCCATCGGGGCGTGGGCCCTAGTGAACATATGGCGCTCTCGGAGTAATATCCAGAAAAGCGAGCGAGACTTGCGAATCGCAGCCATGTCAGTATGAGAACCCGTGTTGTCTGGTGTTCATTCTTTACCTTGGCAAGTTTTTGCTCGCTCTCTGAACTCACATAGTCTATTCCTCACAGCTACCTCATCAATCCATACATATTCCTACCATGTTTAGCACTTTCGACATCAACACTCGAAACCACCCTTCAGCTTCTGGTCCTCATGTTTGCATCGCGGGGTATGCACGGCAAACTTGGCCATGTCACTTAAGTTCTGACGCGTTCTAGGCCAGCGATCGCCCTCTTTGCTAACACTCGCGATACTGGCACATCTATCCCTGCCCTCAATACTCTTGCTTCCGCCAACCCTCCTCCTCCTTCTATCGGATCCTCAGTCGCATTTAGCGTCACCAAGGCCGTTCCCGCAAAAACTCCGTAAATGCATTCCCTCGCTTTTCGAATTCGCGGTCTTTTTTGTCGCTTTGGTATTTGCGTCTCTTCTAGTGGCGGGAGGCTGGGGATGGGTACGGAATACCTGGGGAGCAGGGTGACTCTTCGTTTTACCTCTCTTGTCCGGACCATGCTCAAATTGTGGCTCAGATTCCTACTTCCTGACTTGACGCCTAACCCTGGACTCTGGTGGTATTTCTTCACAGAAATGTTTGACCACTTTAGGCCGTTTTTCCTGATGATATTCTCTGTGAGTGCCCACCCTCGAAAGGAATAAGTTCTTACCCCTGACTCTCTGTAACGCAGGTACACCTAGCCATTTATGTCGCTCCTCTCTGCATCAAGTTCCAGTGGGTTTTCTCCTTTTTCTGTGCCCCATGTGCTCATTCTTGTACTAGACACGACCCCTTATATGCCATCTTTCTCCTTCTTGGTGTCATCGGAATCTTCAAGCCATACCCTACTCTATCAGACCCGGGTCTCTTTCTAAGTCTCATTGCCCTTTTCCCAGAAATTTACCCCCGTGCGTGTGCCCATTGTCATCTACCTCGCTGAAACTGAACACTTATCTGGATGGTAGACCTTCGTTACGCGATCGTAACGGCGCTTTTGCACCTACACGCCTTTCTGCTTCTGCCGCTCTTCCACCATCTTTGGATTGGAACCGGCACGGGGAACGCAAATTTTTTCTACGCAAGCACGCTTGTATTTGGCATCGCCAACGGTTTTGCACTCTTAGACTGCGTCTGGGCAGGTCTCCGCGTCGCATTAGGTGATGTGAAGGACGGTTGGGCAGTCACACAAGAATAGCATTTTTTTCGCGTCATTAAGACATGATGCGTGTCGCAGAATCATACTTGATTCTATGTAATGAGATATGGTCAATAGAATGAAGGTGTGCGACAGGCTAATTTAGGCCCCATTGGACGTTCCCAATGAACCTCGGACTCGTCGATACTTACGGATCGAGAGAACAAGGCGTTACGCTCGTCCATCCAGGCGTCTCGCCCACTCCACTAGCGCGCTGTTAAGTGCGATTACAATCAGACATCAACCTCAGCCGAGCCCAAGGAAATAGGCCTACCGGACAGGCCGCCCAGTCATGCCCTTTTCCAAGTAAGGCGTAGGGCTTGTCGTCTGTTGGGATAGCATGAGCAGGTATTAAGCCCCAATAAATGTGGGTTATTTACCTCCATGGACCCAGCAATATCAATATGAGCCCAACGGAGAGGTGCATTATCCTCGCCAGCTGCAGGTTCGATACCATCGACAAATGACTTCAGGAATAAGGCAGCGGTGCAGCTGCCGCCTAGCTTGCCACCCGTCTAGAGCGAAGGTTGTGTCAGGGAATACATTGTACATTGAATCGAGTAGGGTTTGAAAGTTACGTTGCACAGGTCAGCATTCGAGGAATGAATCTGCGGGCCAAAGTCTTCATCGAGGGGCATTCGCCAGAATCGATCGTACTCGGCTTCCCCGGCCACGCGCAGCTCCTCCCAGAGTGACTCGGAGGTCTGCATGACAAGTTTAGCGCCCTTCACCAGATCAGTTATGAAGCGGTTATGACGTACACAGAACACCCCGGAGAAAATTTCACCCAGCGCGACACACATGGCCCTGAAAAAAAAATTAATTGGGTGAAGGAGTTGTGTTAAGAGGAAGTATAATCAAACCCGGTAAGCGTGGCCACATCTATGAGCGTGTGAGGCTTGTAAGTCGTCGAGGTGTAGTATAAAGCGTCTGTTGTCATCCAGGTCAGCCAGTAGCAGACCAACGAAGAGTAAGACCTAACCCGAGAGGATAAGTCGACCCTCAGCATCGGTGTTGTCAATCTCGACCGATTTACCATTCATTGCATATACGCTATGTATGCGTGAGCTTAGTAGTTAAGAAGTCCAAGGAGCAAGAACTCACATATCGCCGGGTTTATTTGCACTCGGTCCGGGCATATTCTCGCAAAGAGGGGTGACCACAACCAAATTGATACTGAGGGAAAACTAGGTCAGGTACATTGGAGGGCGAACAACTGTATGTAAAACGTACGGAAGACGAAGCTTCGCAATTGCAAGAGCCGCCGATACGACAGCCGCAGCGCCACCTGCAAATCACATCAATTCACGAGGAAGCCTAGGAACGGCTTGATACCCACCCATGTCGGCACGCATTAGTTTCATGCCCTATATGCAGGCGATGGAGATTAGTTGGCGCAGCGACACATTGACATATACAGGTACAGACCGCTGGCGGCTTCAAACTGATTCCTCCGGAGTCGAAAGTAATGCCCTTGCCAACGAAAGCGATGGGCTGATCCTCTTTTGCGGCCCCATTGTAGTAGCTAGAATAACCCATTGAGACCTCCGATGAGACTAATGTCGACCGTTGTCTCACATCTCTAGCAGCTTAGCAGGTTCCGACGTTCCTTTGGTGACGGACAAGAAGGTTCTCTGTAGATTGGGATTAACTTGTTGGGATATGACGTTGAGTCCCACTACAGTACCATTCCCTTTTCTGCGGCCCATTCTAAAAGTAAAGGCCGAAGTCAGCACCACGAAATAAAATCGACCCTGACAAGATGCAAGTATCCGCCCAGAAGAAAAAGACCCACCCTCATCACGGACAGTGATTTGTGTGTTCGGTACGTTTGCGAACTCCGACTTCACTCTCTCAGCGAAAGCCTAAGGGTAGAAGTCAGCTGGGTGGCAGCATCGCGGCCATGTTCATGTATGCATACAGTCGGCGTCAACATATTCGCAGGAAGCTCCGCAAGCTGGAAAGTACAAAGATAGCTAACTCAGTGGGTCCGTTTCTCCAGTAACGAAGAGATTATTGGTACCGTTCGAGCAAGATTTTGAGCATCCGCATAGATGACACCATCTTCCCACCCTTTTGAGCCCTGGACTGGATGGAAGGACAGTCGGTGAGGGACATTCTTCTCATCTCCAGGCTTATACGGCGACGGAGGAGAGGTCTTCAGGGTGAACTTGTACTTGGCGAGATGAGCAGCCACGGCTATGACGAGCAATGAGCCTTGTTTGCAAACAGCCAAGCACTGAAATACGGCCCACCTGCAGCGTGCGCATCTTCAGACGCATCGATGACGATATCTTTTGCCCCATCACCAAGTTCCCTGACTTGCTTGACGCCACTGCCAACGGCCTTCCTCACAAGCTCTCGTCTCGCATCGCCGGTTTTCTTATCAAATCCATCTCCAAGGGACACGACGGCAGTTGCGTTGACATTTCCCAGCTCTGCGCGAGGGGTGTTATAGAAAATCCGGGTGGTTCCTACTTTGGGAGGTTTAGAGCCCTTCGGGGTAGTATTCCAAAGTTCAACGGGGTCAACCGATGACAAGACGCCAGAGGCAGACTGAGAGGCGGGATCGATGGGCAGAACGAACACCTTGGTCGACATGGTCTTGATTGCTGTGCGAGATAGGGCACCGATGTTCAAAAGCCGAGCAGCTCCGAACATAAATTTAGCGGATGCAGAGCGTTTCTTCACCAAATCCAAATCACCAAAGTTAGTGCAGTTGAAATAACAGTAATAATTCAAAAAATTATTTATCCCTAAATTGGCTCAAACAGTATATAAACTAAGCCCCAGCGATTGACCCAGTCAGAGGCTGGCCGTATTTATTTGTCCACGAAACATCATATTTCTGACGGACAAACTGCCTTTCCTGCTCTTTCTTTTCCCAAACCTGTCCCATGTGCCTCCGGTCTCACATAAACGGAATTGATAGCGCCTTCTCTTGATACAAAGCACCAAGCTTGTGCTCGCTTATCTTCGGACGATGCAAGGTATGCCCCGGTGCTCGAAGCTGCGGCTAGCGTTGGTTTGTTACGCTGTATTGTCGACATTTGGACCACATCATCTAAATCTCCCTCTGCCATTCGTCAAAAGACGTACTTTGATTCAATAATTTGAGCACGGTCATCCGGCGGAGGAAGATGACCTTCGGAGAAAATGAGTTTGTTCCATAGCAAGCCCAGGCGGTCTGGAGATGGGAGGTAGGATGCGATTCTGGAGTGAAGTGAACCAACTAGTATCGTTTCTTTCTCGGGACATGTGTTACTGATGAACTTGAGCATCAGCTCAAATTGGGTGTACGCTGAATGAAAGAATTCTTCTCCATCTCCGCCCACATTTATCATGTGTGCTGCTTCCGTCGAAGACCAAAGCCAGAACTGTCTCAGGCAAGCATTGAACAGGAAAGCTTGAAACTCACAAGCCAGGTTTGATGTAGTGAACACGGCGCACGCGATTGAAACGAGCATCGATAAGTATTACATACAACAAAGTAACGGGCGTCGGTGGGGTTGAGTAATGACAAGTATGATACTGTAATGACTATCATCGATATATCATCAGCAAATACATATAGCATGTTCTGTTCAGCCGGCAAAGTCCGTAGTACGCAGGGACGCGTACGCGGCTCGAGTCAACTGAAGGGAAACGCGTCAATCGTCAGTCAAGACACTTCTACCCACTTATATTTCTAGTCGGACAGGCCCCAACTTGACACCATGGTCTGTATCTCGCTTTCCTTGTAGTCTAAAGCTGACACAGCTGTATCTATTAGGCTAGACGTTATGACAGTGCGTGACTTCTAACACGAGATGCGCAATCTCGTCACTTACACATCGTCCTCCCAAAGGTCGCACAACCATTTTCTCGCCGGAAGGTGTGTATTTTGTTTTCCGGCGCTAGTATGAGCTAATCGTCTCATCAGGTCGGCTATACCAGAGTACGCACTCCTTGATATGATCGTGCAACGTGGTTCTTACCCATAACCAAGTCGAGTATGCGATGGAGGCCATCTCCCATGCTGGTACCGTTCTTGGTGTTCTAGCAACGGATGGAGTTGTGCTTGCTGCAGAGAAGAAAGTAACGGGAAAGCTACTCGATCTTTCAGAGGCAAAGGAAGGCGGGTACGGCGGTAGCGGCGAGAAGATATTCCTTCTCAACTCGTATGTCCCATCTTACTCCCGGCTTATGTTGGTATGCTAACCTCAGGTAAAGAAATGTCATCGGCGGTGTCGCTGGCATCACTGCCGATGCGAATTCCCTTGTCAATTACGCTCGATCCGCCGCACAGCAGCATTTACTCCGATACAATGAAGACATCCCCGTCGAGCTGCTTGCTCAGCGCTTATGCGATCTCAAGCAGGGCTACACGCAGTTCGGTGGTTTGCGGCCGTTTGGCGTGTCTCTATTGTACGCGGGATACGACCCACACTACCAATTCCAGCTCTACCATTCGGATCCATCAGGCAACTACTCTGGATGGAAGGCGACTTGTATCGGCGCAAACAACGGCACTGCGCAGAGTTTGTTGAAGCAAGAGTACAAGGACGATATCACTGTAGAAGATGCGATTGGATTAGTGATGCGGACGATGAGCAAGACGATGGATAGTACCACGTTGGGCAGCGAGAAACGTACGTCTTAGTCCTTTCTCGTGATACCAACCACCACTGATGCACACTCGCTCAGTTGAGTTTGCTGTCCTCACGGTTGACCCTGTTACGAAGGAGCCAAGGGCAAAGATTTACCGTCCCGCAGAAATAGATGCGCTTCTTGTAAAACATGATCTCGCAAAGAAGGACGAGGATACAGAGATGAAGACTGCGTAGCTAGTCCCTATTGTACAAATCGACGATCATCTTCTGGTATTACAATACGAAAAGTCGGGCGTAAGATTAAGGTTCTAAAGATGTCAACGACCTCACTCTCAAACTGTGTGGTCTCGCTGAAGTATATCAATGACATGCCATCCCTTTGCCCAAGTCACCACCTGCAAGGATAGCCTCGACATCCATCGCGGCACCAAATACAAAGTGACCGATGCTAGCTCCTAGCACCACGGCAAGGATAAGGTAGGCCTGAGGAAGGTCAGTAGACATTAGGGAAACACACGGAGGGACCACCAACGTTATAAGTCATGAAAACGAGCATCAAAAAGAACGACACAAAGACTTGAGTACCATAGAGGGTCGCGCGCAAAACGCGGGGGTAGACCGGAACTGGCGTGCTAAAGGGAAAAACCCGAACGTTCAATGCGACACGTGGTGGAGGGGGGAAGATCGTAATACGTACAGAGCTGAGGGCTTCTTGGGACGACCCGAGAGCAAACCGGCATCTTCAAGATCTGGGCCAGACAGCTCAGGACTAGTCCGCCCACTCACCATACCACGACCCTTGTTACGGCGGAGCGCCAGTGCGATGCGACGATCGACTTGGCGCTGATACGCGCGGAGGTACTCGTATCCGAGCGAAATGCCGATGATGGCGAGGAACGAAAGCGCAAAGACGAAGCGAGAGGAAATGTGCCATCTCTGAAAGACGATGCAGGTGTCCTCGATTTGGGTGTTCCTACGTGGGGGATGGTCGCGCGGTGAATGCGGATGGTGTCCGCAGAGAGTAGGGTCAATGATGTGGTGGAGAGGGGATGGTTAGGACGTTGTGCGTACCAGAGCATGTGGGTTTTACAGTTGGGACCCATGTCCATGTCGCCGTGGTGTCCGTGGTCGTGATCCATTGTCGATGGTAAAAGGGAAGTTCTGTGGGCCGGAAGAGTTAGCCCGAGGGCCGATAGCAACGGTAACTGTAACATTGATGGATCCGTACAGCCGACACTCTACTCTGCTGTCTCCTCCGAGTCCGGCCAATTCATTCTCAGGGCAAAGACCACCTATACAATACTGTACGGCCATGTTGTCATTCATGGCGGATTTCGGTCTGTCAGAGGCGAGAGGAAGAAGAACATGTGTCTTGGGCATGGTTTGCGGCGACATCGCACACTGGCAATTGTGGTCTTGGGCTCTCTCTTTCTACCATTGTCTTTGGAAATGAGAACCGCGACCAGGCGGACAACAGTTTAGTCCATGTGCGTGCTGCTGTGCTCGTCCAATTTCATCATGTCCACCGTGTTCGACATAGTGACCGACGTAAACGACTAATTTACAGTACTAACGTGTTAGGAGAAACGAAAAGGCGTGCGCCAGAAGTGAAAGAGGCCATAATCACGCCCCACCTCACGCCAAGAACATGAAATCCTTGAAGCTACTCTATGAAGGTGCAAATAGCTGAACTGTGATATTTTTCGAAGAAGTTACCAGAGGGATGCCGAATTTCGCTCCCAAGACAGAATTGCAGTGTGAGGAAGAGAGCAATACGATATGATCTGGTTCAACAACCAACATCCACCACAATACGTGGCGTGGAATCAAGCAATGCGATGCGTGAGATGAGATACGATCGCGGTAGCCCGTATTTTTCCCCTGTGCTGTTCCTGAGAGTGAAGGCAGTGTGATCCATGTTCCCAAAATCTAGAACTTGCAAATCTTATCCTTCTACTGGCAGAATTGGGGACTAAGGAGGTGACATATCGTGTAAAAACTCACAAAAGGAGAGGATGAGTAGTAGATAGACACGTAGTCAATATTTGTATCCAAACCCCTCATCTGATGCGTCTCGCCATCAAGCGCCCGATACAACCGCGCTGGTACGGATATTAGACTTGCAATGAGGACTCGGACAGCGACTGCGCGGACAACTTTTTTTTGTTCATGCGCGAGTTGCATTTGTCCCGCTCGAGAGGCAATAATCATGACCACGGCTTTCTACGGGCGCCGTAAACGCGCAGCTTACCCTCCAAACGGCGCTCTCCCGCAAATTGCGACCACCATGTCCGGCGTCGCATACTCGCGTCTCCCGACGCACGCCCTCGACACGTCCCCCCTGCCCGAAACATTCCCCGAAACATATTCATATCCACCCTCCCCGGCCCGAACGCACTCCTACTTTCCGCATCGCTGGCAGCCACGATGGCCGCGTCCGCGGTTTTTCATCAAGTACACGGCTCCGGTCATCCTCCTCCTCTTTGTCCTCTCGTACCTCACATGGGAACCGCACATAGAAATCGCCTTCTATTGGCGGTCGTGGATCCGGCAGGAGATAGAGCCCATAACCCCCCTGCGCGGTTGCTTCAAGTCCGACCAGGTGTCCTCGTTTTACAACGTCACCGAACGTCTGTACGGGCCCAGATTCACCGACCTCCACGCTGGCATGGCCATGCGCCTTGGCCTCGACTGTTATGACTTTGCCGGCACCATCCGCCATCCCGTGGAGACCTCAGCATCCGCGCTAGACCGCCCACGTACCAACTACCACACGTATTGGCGCACCGATTTGGCACCTTTCAGTGAACGACAAGAATACACGCTCAAGTCTTTCTTCGCGACGCAGAATCCGCACTCCCGTCTCATCATGTGGTCCAACGGCGACCTCTCCCGCAACGCGTTGCTCGCGAGTTACGTCGCACGGTATCCGGACGCGTTTGAGCTCCGCGTCGCGAACGTGCACGAGCTCTCCAAGGGTACGCCGCTCGAAAATAGCCCGCTGCTCCAGAGCAGCGATAAAAAAGCGTGGCTTGATGGTGACCTGATCCGACTGCTGGTGGTCTGGAGGGACGGTGGCGTATGGGTGGACATGGATATGCTCTTCACTCGCGACCTTACACCCTTGTTAGAGCACGAGTTTGTGACGCAGTGGGATTGCTATGGTATGCATCTCAGTCTCACGGTACGAGAAAGAGGATAAACCTGATTCTTCTTTACAGACAAACTTTACACTCCACTCAACGGCGCACTCATGCATTTTCACCGACACTCTCCCTACCTGTGCGAGGCTTTCCATCTCATGACGACTTCTTCGCCCCCACGCCCATCCTCCACGGACTGGGGTTCCATTCTTTACCTACGTCTCTGGCGTCGGCTCGTGGCGGAAGGCATCCCTCCATTCAAGATTCTCCCTTTTTGCTTCACAGATGGCTACGCCTGTCGCCTCGACAACCGCCTTCCAGACCCATTCGAACCAGATCCACCTGACGGGCATTGGACTGGCGGCTTGACGCGCGCCGAAGGCGGCGGCCTCGATCGCAAGCTCAGTAATGTATTCGCGGTGCACCTGCACAATCGGTGGGAAAAGAACTTCCCGTCTGGTGGTTGGGTCGAGAGACTCCTACTGCGCAGGTACGAGCAGAAGCTAGCTGAGGAGCGGGGTTGGCAGAGTGGCACGTCATGAGCATGGTTTCCTCGAAGAATAATATATCTAGCCATGCATAATTATAGAGAAAGAGATACGAAGAACCATCTTCTTGGAAGTCAAGGTCTTCATAGGCCTCAGTCCACTGTTGCAAGGTGTTAAGGTGATGTCCTTGTTCTTGTAACACTATCTGGTTGAGTGCCATGGTCTCAATAGCTCAGGCAATGTATTTATCAGATAATGCTATCACTTTCTTATTGTCACTGTCAGAGCCAGGTTGCCTAGATAGAACTGTCACAAAGTCATAGTCAGCTCCCAAAAAAGGAGTAGCTAATATAAAATGACTAAAAGACAGGAGGCAATCCACAGCCACTCCCTGGGGCTAGGTAGCTCAGTGGTAGAGCACCTGGTATATATCCAGTAGGCCTGGGTTCAATCCTCAGTCTGGCCATATTCTTAGGCTCAATATTTGGCATCCTCAATGGGATATTCTCAATGCCATTAAATTGGGCAGTTTTGCAAATTCAGTTTGGCATCAAACCAGATACCATCAATCTTGACAACAAACTTTTCTTTGTGGTGGTGGTAAAGAATGAGGCCAGTCTAGAAGGAGATGCCCCCCCTGCAGGCAGCACTATCAGTATCATATGCACACATTGCAACATCATCTGTGGACAAGGTTAAATCATTCTATGCTCATTGCCATTCATATTTATTGATGTATCTTGTAGAATTCACAATCGGACTATCGCGCCCTTCGCTCAAACTACTCCACTGTTCTTTACGGTATCATGGGCAACCTCCTTGAGACTGGGGTTGCGGCGTTCACAGATGGCCCTTACTATGACCTTCTCTTTTCAGAGCAACTGAACTTAGGCTTCCACACTGCAGATAAAGTCCTCCGTGTCGCTCGAGCCTTTGCTGCCACTTGACGTGTCATTGCTGATCCCAACGACTTCTACATGACCGCCCTCCCAGCCCCAGGCAGCATTGCACACTTGTTCCCCTCACCTTTACTGGTTCCTACCTACACCGATCCTGTACCATCCTTGACCTTCACGCGCCGACTCTGACGAACGGGCGAGACTTTCGTGTTGGCGAAGGATGAACTTACCCGACAGTCGAGTATTTACCTTGCCACCATGGCCAGACCTCGCATCACCGATGAGGATACGGTGATGTCCTCGTCTGTTGACACACTTGTCGATGAGGTAGTTGTGAAATTCACTGCGCAGTACCATCCTGAGGCACACCGCCTACTCGCAGCCGAAGGCTTTGCACCAGCGCTGCATGCATGTGTTCCGGTGTGTGGCAAGTTATTCATGGTTGTGATGGACCATGTCCGCGGAGAGATGGCTTTCGAAGCAGGTCGTCGAGGAGGGCTTCTTCCACATGACATTTACAAGGATATTCGAAATGCCATCGCGCTACTTCACACCAAGAATCTCGTCTTTGGCAATCTTTGTATTCCCAACATCATGGTTATCCCTCCGAGACCTGGCTCAGACACCCGATATCGTGCCAATCTTATTGACTTTGATTGGGTTGGGGTTCATAGAAGTGGGAGATATCCCGCTTCCCTGAATGAAGGTCTGTCCGAGTGGCTGGAAACAGGTGTCCAACTATGATCAAGGCTCATGACTGCCTGATGCTACGCAAGTTCAAGGCCAGATGCCAATCGGCTTAGTTACTGTACCACTCTTTTGCAATTCTTTGAGTTGTCCTAAATTCCTGTCTCACCCGAGTGACACAAATTCAGACGGTTCCCGGTATCAGTATGATAATAGACTGACCAAGACAGTAACCGTAAATAATAATAATAAATTTTAGTGATGTCGCGACACAGAATTAGAGTGCCAATAATGGCGAAAATATATATTGGGCCAATTCAGTAGCCACTTTTCGAGCTGAGGTCTAATCCGGGGAAGGGTGTCAACCATACGATTAAATTTCAAGGCTCTTCATGAGTGCAAGTCTGGCATACGTCTAACCACCTTGCCTTCATTCCGTACATGGACCCTCAACTTCTCAAGCACTTTCGAGTCCGCCCACCGCTCAGGCGGCGTTCGTTTTCCCGTAGCCCAATAATAGATGTCCCAGTCCGGTTCGTCCATGAGCTAGGGCGAAACATAAACCACATCATAAACGAAAGATATGAGGTCACATAGAATTGAACGGTCAGACGAAAATACCCCTTCACAAATTTCTGAAACGCACCTTGTCGAATTCGGAGAGCTCCTCGGCATCCATCGCGCCAAGGTGTTCGTTCGCGAACGTGCTGAGGAGGAGGTCGCTCTCGAGCGTGCCTCGCTTGCGGCTTTGGTATACGAGGCGCGCCCGCGTCGTTTCGATGGCCTCTCCGGGACGCGGTAAGGGTTCGGGAGGCGGAAGATCTGCGGGCGAAGCGGTGGAGGCGATGTGTTCAGGGGTGTGGGGCATCGGCCATGGGTCCTTCAATGTCGCGGCAGACGGGGAGAGGTGCCTCGCAGAAAGGACTCTGGGATACGACACGAGAGTGCGTGCGACGAAATGGCGGAGAAATGTCGACATGCCAGTATCCCGATAGATGATCCGGAGGAAGATGGCTGACCGTGATGTAGTATGGTGTGCCCCTGCCAACACGCGGCCCGGATTATTGCTTTCAACATCCACCCCCATATTTCTTCGGTCCTATCTACTGGTCACGTATTCGACCTAACACAACTTTACCTCACACTGTTGTACTACCACGATATGACAGACGACAATCACTATAACGAAATATCTTCAACCATGTTCGCCCTCGCCCTTGAGGTCCTCTATTGCACGCTGTACCTCTAATTTCTCCAACACTGCACGATGCAAACTGGACCGCGATGCACGGCCCTTGGTTTTGACTTCAGTGACGGCCCTCCCTGAATAGGTGGTAGGCGCCGGCGGTACTGAGCTTTCGACAACGCTAGATGGTGTATCTGGCGAGTCGGCAGTAGGTTTAGATGTGAGGTGGGAGGGGACGATGACTGGCGTCGGGCGTGGTGGTGGTGGCCACTAGCAAAGAGTAATCAGACCCTGTTTGAAGGACTCGTGGAGAGAGGTATCAAATGAAACTCACGCCTCGACGAGGCTGATTGAAATGTAGGGCAGCCCAAGGAGGATATTCGCGTTCGAGTTGAATAATATGATCCTCGACAAACTTGATGCGATGTAGGAGTGACGCAGGAGGTGATGGCACTTCCATGCATACGATTAGATTAGCCGCAGTAGCAGATCAGGCAGAACTTACCATATCGCATGGCCAGATGGGTCTCCAAACCCTTCAATCTTTCGTCAAGACCAGGATGTCGATTTGCCGTGGCCGCGTGATCACCTTCGGAGGCTTTTGTGTTGTCCGTGGGACGGTCGTTTTCCTTCTTCATCTCGACCTTCAGCGTTCTCCGGAGAGGGCCTTCTTCGTTCTTCGCAATGTCGAATTTCATCATCACATCGCGGTCTACCGTTTTGGCGTCAGTCCGTGCACATGACCCACTCTCAATGTCGTCGCCCTCATGGACCTCTGATGCCGCGTTGGTGTGCTGACGCCTATATGCGTGCAAGAACTCTGTACGATTCGACGCGTCATTCCGGGCACGGTTTCGTGCAAGAAGTTCAGCGATGGACTTGTTGATCTGCAAGAACTTAGTAAGATGAAGCTGCGGAACCATATGCCAGAACGTGTTACCCACGGCAGGTGGAGAGTGGGCCTCTGTGCCTTTTTCAACGTGGACATAATCCAATTTTCGTTCTTCTAAGGGCCGTTCAGGTGGACCTGTAGAGTCTTCTTGTGCGCCCAACAGTCGCTAGACCATTACGGCTTATTTAAGTGATTACCGAACGTCTACTATGCTCGAGCTAAGCGTTGGACATACCGAGATACTAGTTTGCAAATGGCACAATGCGTCCGGTACTACCTTTCTCTCCCAATCTGGATTCATGACAAGAATGTCGGCCTCTAGGCCTGCCAAGCATTGAGAAAGTCCCACAGCCAGGAAGAATGCTTTCAGGGCAGCATCCCAATGTCGGGGGAACTCTTTGGGGGGTGGGGACGGGGACGGAGTCCGTGGTCGCGCTTTTCTCTTGGCTGAAGGCTTTTGGGGCGCAGAAGAACGCGCAGATGAGGGAACTTGGGTAGGAGGCTGATATTGTTGGAATTGAGCGGGTTGGTAGGGATGAACCTGACTGTACTGCGTTGGGTTGTACTGGTAACCATTCGATGGCCATGGTTGCCCCTGCCAGTTTGGGTGTCCATAGTAGGGGAACACGCTCGTGTGAGGGGTCTGCAGAGGGGCATGCGGGTAGATGTGCGGAATAGGGGACCCAGAAAGAGGTTGAAGTACAGTCTCGGGAACCTTGGGCTGCGAAGGCCCTGCATCTGAAGGAGATGGGCCGTCAACCATCCTAGTTTGAGTAGTGTCGAGTCGAGTCGCAGTCAAGAAAACGAAAGTTAAAACGACACCTAAATCGAGGTTAGGGTCACTGTTGCCCGCCATCTGCGTCAGTCGCCGAACTCATCAACGCGATTAACGACATATGTATGGCCAACAAAGCGAAGAGCTTCCTCATGACCTCGTGTTGTCCATAACTCGTATCCTGGATCTCAAAGCCTCGCCAGAGACAGATCCTCTTGACACGGTCGGAGACGGGTTCGATGTCGTCGACGTCGTAAATGAATACTTCCCAGACGGTGCGTACGCGTTGGAAGCAGCGGCAACGGGATTATCAACGGCTTTATGCTATTCGTTATCTAGAGGAATCTCTCGGGCAACTAGACGCGGTACAAGCGCAACTAGCACAAGATGAAGAGGACCTGCAGGACGAGATTGTCCGACTTCAAGAGGAGTTGAGAGGGCAACAGGAGTCCGGTAAAGTGCAGTTGATTCAAGAGATGATATCAGTGTGTTTTGAAGCACACGCTCCTTCGTACATTTCCACTGAACGCTTTTCTGTGTATTAGGACCTTTTAAGTCAGATGTCCCTCATCAGGGAAAAGGCAACCGAATCTGAAGCCATTGTCCGCGCTATCACGAAAGACATCCAAGCTCTTGATCTGGCAAAAGACAATCTCGTGCTGAGTATGACTACGTTGAAGCGGCTTCAAATGCTTGGTGAGTTCCCTCATTTGTTGCACAGTCACACAGAATCACATAAGGCATTGTTTATATTAACATCGACAACAGTGAACGCCCTTTCTCAGCTCGAGGACTACGTCAAGGACAAGAAGTATCCAGATATCACACAGAGTCTATCTGTAAGTCTGTCATTCATGCATGCGGTGCTTTGCTTGACTATGGTCCGATGCAGGTTGTTAAAGAAATATCAGCGTCGTTCAAACAATACACGTCTGTCCCGCGTATCAGTCAACTCTGGAGACGGATCCAAGAAATCCAAGGGGAGATACGGACCCTCATAGAATCTGACTTTGATACCTAGTAAGCTTGACAAAACCCCACCCGAACCCAACCGATTCCTGAATACTACCGTTCGAAGTTACCTGCAAACTCCAAGTTCTCCTAAACCACAGACGATAACGGCAGCATGTGCAACGGCTGATATCTTGGGCCCTGATGTACGCGCCGCGCTCACTGCCCGCTACACCGCACTTCTTCTCGCGGAATATCGTCGAGTGTTTCGGCTAACGGATGAAGCTGGACATCTCGACAATATCAGCCGTCGCTACGCGTGGTTCCGACGCATATTGGGAAACCACGAGGCAGGCATGGGGCGTGCATTCTTGCCAGAATGGAAGGTTGGCTGGTGGTTAGTATCCGGATTTGTCGACATAACCAGGTAAAGTCTCCTACATTTATCGGTAACACCAAAGAATGACATGGCATGAAAGAGGAGATATGGCCGCGTTGTTATCCAAAGGGGGAAAAGACCTTACTGTGACGATCCTCCTCGATGCTTTGCAGCAGACCAAGGACTTTGAATTGTCGATGTCGAAGAAGTTTGGTGCTTCTGTGAGCCTTCGTAGTCCAAAGGAAGGGGGGGCATTCTAATAGTTTTCCAGTTACAAGACATCCTTCAAGCGACGTCGCCAACGCCAGCTCGACCTTTGCAGTCAATCAGCTCCTCTTTTGAGCCGCACATGGGGGTATACGTACAATACCAAGACAAGTCCGTGCATGCTACCGCTTTCTAGGGGCCCGTATACTTACCAATGTCCTAGAGTGATTGCCGATCTTCTTGCTCCGCATCGGGGGCCAAAGACAAGAGCATCCCTCGACACGAACCAAAGTCATACCACCGGGGATGAAGAAGAGCAAACAACTACCGTCGTGCTTCCGTCCTCGACCGAATTATTTTACGTCTATGGACAGACACTTGACGGTTGCGCAACGTTATCGACAGGGAAACCATTATTCGACTTGTTGGGTGTGTTCAAAAAGTGGCTCCGAGTCTATTCCGGTGAGTACACCTGCCGCGTCTATCAGCATGATTTAACCATACCGGTGCTTGCAGAAGAAGTGCTCATGCTGCAGATGCGCCGGTAGGCTATTTAATATTGCCTAGTGTCGTATCGACCGTCTTGATCGTAAACCGGCCCTAGAACTCAGCCGCAACCTCGGCGATCTGGGGACGTGAGACACGATATGAATGAGATAAGGAATAATTCCCTTGTCATCAACACTGCAGAATATTGTCAAACGACCGCACAAGAGGTTTGGCGTCTCCCACGAGGTCTATACTTATCCGGAACTGACGGTTTGGCAGCTCGAAGAGAAAGTCCGTCAGCGAATACAAAGTGAATTCAAGGAGCGTATCTCGTTACAGACGGAATGCGATCTGTTCATCAGGTGCGCGTTGGCTGATATCCCCAGTCGGTCGTCATCTTGCCTAAATCAGACACGCAGCGTGGCATTTACAGCTATAATAGCCCTCCTGCGAGAGCTCGAGGCTGTATGTGAACCAGCCCTAGCGACGTTGACGCGCACGATGTGGATAAATCACGAGCTCGTCACCGGACAATCTCCATACGTTGATGATCTCATTCGCGCCCTGGAATCTATCACGGAAGCAATAGTCCCGCTAGTCGAGAGTAAGAAATACCTACGAAATTTCTTTGACAAGGCAGCGAGGTAAGCAGCATGGGCAATCTGTTTGCCGATGCCACATGATACGACGAGTGTGGTTAAATACGGCGTCTAAAAGCATGGTTATCACGCGGTTTACCAACGCGCTCGTGCGAAGCCGACCGCTAAAGGAGAATGGGGCCGAACAGGTGCGTCGATAACGAACGCTTCTGATGATCGTGTCGGCATGTTGTCTGATTTTTTTTTTGTTCCGCTTCCGCCCGATTGTCCAGCTGCTGATTGATCTATCGGCGCTGAAGTCATGTCTGTTAAAACTTCCTGGAGAAGCCTTAATAACTCCGGGGTAAGTAAGCTTAGGTCACATATCATCCGGCGCGCCTGTCTAAGCTTTGGTTGATGATGATGCCCCCTGTCCTCCCCTCAGGTACACCAGGAGCGTCACAAGAGGTACACAACGTTTGGAGGCGTTGCTCAAGGTCATCGTTACGCCACAGGTCCGCTATATGTTTCACAATGCATATGCGTGCAATATGTCAGGTTCTGATTTGTGCCCCGTGACAAGGACCCACCTGAAGGCTTTATCCTTAACTATACACTTCTGATCGGAGACGCGTCATTCTCCAACTTCCAGAAGGTAGGTGTCAAATTACGGGTACAATATCCACAAGAGGGGGTGGGGAGACAACCGCAGTTGATGCACTCGCCCCTCATATTCCCCCACTCATCCCCAATCTTGTAGATAATCGACTTAAAGGGTACGCCACGGTCAGAACAAAACGATCTGCTCGACTTCTTCGTTACCATCACGAGCACAAAGCCCGAACTCGAACAAACGTCCTTTCTCACGGAGCTGGATATGGACCCTCCCACGACAAGCGCCCTCGCCTTCACGTCCCCTAACGGCAGCAGGGTTGCGCTGCCTGGCACGGGTGCCGGCGAGGCACTGCTTGCGACCCTCGCTTCGCCACCACTTAGCAACACGTCCTCTGGCGCGGACACACCGCCACGTGGGGACGCCAACGCGACCAAGCAGGTCTTTTCGGATATTCGACGGTTAATGAGTTTTGCTGTCAGACGGGACACTGCGCCGTAGTAGTAATTTCATGCTGGCGTATTGGTTATTGTATTGTATCGAGACTACGCCCTAAGTAGTGGGAAGATGTTGGACCGAAGAGGTCAAGTGTGTGACGCTGTGTGGCTGTTGAAACAAGTGAGAAGCCACTTTCCGACAAATCTGGGCCTAGACTTGTTCCCAGGTAAGGGGACGGTCGATCCCCAGTTTGCGCCTCTCGAACCATCGCACTTTCTGACCCGGTGTCCAACCTAAATCCCCCTGTGCTCTCCGCCACGCACTTCCCGCAGCACCTGGCACGGTCTCCCCGGCCTTCAACTTGAAATCTTTGATGCTACGGAAATATTGCTGATCCGATTCGGCGGACTCTTTTTCTGAACGCTCACGGAGGGCCTTTACGGCCACAGGCCGGGCGAGGAGAGTATCCTACATACACACAGTCGTTTGGGAGGGGGGTGAGTGGGTTGTCAGATAAGGCGAGATAAACAAAAACAGTCAAAATCAAAATCAAAAAAAAAGGTGATCTCGGGGGAAACGTACCATGTGCTCTCGAACCTTCTCCCCAAACAACTTCACATCTTCCGCCGACCGATATCGCAGTGCCTTTCTGACATTCCACCGCGTCCGCTCGCGCAACTTGCCGCTGGCACCCTCCTCCTGGCCGCTGGCACTGCCACTTCCCTCGCCCAACGCGCGCTCGTGCTCGATCGTTTGTTCGATTTCCTGTGCGCCGCCAACACCCTCCTGTACCAACGAGCGCGCCGAACGAGACTCGAGTCGATTCGAGAGGACGTCCCACCCGGCAGCGCGCGCGGCCATCTCGAACTTCACGTCCCGCGGGCCGTCGACGAGCTCGAGCACCGCGTGCGGCGCGTTGTCGCCTTGCCGGTTTCCGAACTTGTGTATGCGCGTGTAGCCCCCCGGTCGGTCTGCGTAGCGCGTCGCGAGCGTCTCGAACACTTTGGGAACGAGCGAGGGCGCGAGGAGGAAAGAGCCGGCTTTTTGAAAGGCTGGGTAGGTGCCTCGTTTACCTAGCGTGATGATCTGTGCGTGCGAGTGACGTCCCGTTCACGAGGGAGTAACGGTTGGTTTTTGTGTGAGATAGCGATGAGAGGGATACGGGAACGCACCTTTTCTGCGAGACGGGCTGCGTCACGGGCCTTTGGGAGTGTGGTCTTCACCTGCTCGTGTTGAATGAGAGATGTGACAAGGTTGCTGGGATACATGTATTATTATGACAACATTCGTAGCAGAAAGTGCGAAGAATTATTCACCGTAGCATCAGCATTCTATGCGACGATGTTCTCGAGAACTTGCGAAAGGCGACGCCATGCTTCATCGCTGGCGTTTGGTGCAAGAGTTTGCGACACGGAAGACAGTACGGAAATTCACTCGTTTGCGTTTGCGTTCAGGGTCGGTCCGGTAACGGTCCGGCCCGGGCACTCACTCTCACGCCGTAGATTTGAAATAATTGGTATCACGTCATGTCAGGCCGTTGTCATTGTCACCAGAGAAACAACGACGAAGTGGCAAGACCAAAAAAAGGACTAGTACACATTGCGGAAAACAAAAAAGATTATATGAACACCGACATCAGTGAGGGCGATGCCCGGAAAAAAATAGGGCCCTCAATGCAAAATTATTCAACGTTGCTAGATGTGGTTGAGTGATAAATGCAGAGCAAGATTGCAGATAAAGATTGTTCAGCGTGATGACATGACAGTTCATTGAGCATCAAAATCATGAATTTCATTTCTTTTGCCCTGACGCAGAGGAGCCCTCGGCTGGCGATTCATCACGATCGCGCGGTCTTGATGGCCCTGCGCCTGGCGTCTGCAGCGGAAGCTGGTCCCCCGAAAACCTCGGCGATGGCGGTGCTGGCGTACCAAACAGCTTGTGCATTATGAACGGCGACGTGTAGGAACGCTGGGGTAGCGGTGGGTGTGGTGGCGGGTGCTCAACCACGGCTGTGCTGGTACGCCTACTCTCTGCCTCGCCTTGTTCATCGTCCGAAGAATGTCGGAAATGAATGTCCGATACCGTCACTGGGACGCTCTCTGTTGGCGAGATGACGGAACTGGTACGGGGATGTGCGCGCAAAAATGAGGATGGATGGATCATGATATGCGGAGCCCTCCCCCCGCTCAAAGCGGAGATAGTTGGGGCCGTAGTGGCAGAGACAGAACGCGGAACTTGCTGTGGCTCATCGAACTCAGTGTGTACGTGTAATGGTGGAGTACTCTGCGAGTGTGGTCGAAATGCGCGCGGAGGAGGCGTTGGAAACGTCGAGGACACGGTCCTAGGCTCGACAGCCGACTGGGGAATTCGAGGGAGAGGGCGGATGTTCAAAGAAAACCGTGGAAACTCGACGCCTGCGGGTGGAGGGGGCAACGGGCCCGGTCTATCGCGTAAAGCAGTGGGTGGATCCCGGTGAAATCCCATCGCAAATGGGAGTGATATTCGTCGGGTGGTTGAGTGAGGTTCGTCACTTCTCCGTCGCGCGGAACCAGAAGAAGAGGACTCTGATGAGGCACCTGGATGACGTACACTGGCAGATGATGTCTGAGAAGAAACAGATATGTCCAGGAAGGAGAAAGACGGCTGGCTTTGATCGCTGCCTGGCCGTGCTGGACCGCCGGAAGCAAAACTTTCGCGAGGAAGAGGGCGGGCGGGCCCGATAGGCGTAAGCACAAAGGCCCTTTCATCTGTGGGGCCCACCATCTCTTGGCCCCCGGATAAAATACTTGTGCGAACCCCATCGTTCGTTTCTTGACCTTGCGCAACGGGCGAAGCGGGCTGCCGCGACCCACCGTTGTCAATACCGGCAGGAATTTCATACAAAGGAACCCCACGACTTGATTCCCTGGCATGGGTGCCAGTGCGCCCTAATGAGACTGTAGGACTACGTGGAAGTTCTTGAGCACTATTTCCCGAATAATCGCGTTGCGAATGAGGAAGAGAAGGTCTGGATTGAATGGGCAAGTCGAGAGTGAAACTAAGGCTTCCACTTCCGTCGTTCGCCCCATGCCGGCCTTTGTCTACTGGACTCTTGTCTTCGTACATGTCGTCAAAGTCATCAACCTCGGGACCGCGGACGATGTCAAGAACCTTCGAGTGATTGTTCCCATTTGGCGCAACGAACGACCTCTTACGATGCAAGATGCGGCCAAACTGACGTCTACGACGCCACAGAAAGAACCCAACGATTAGAAACACGAGTGTCCCCAGGATTGATGCAACCGCTATCGCTGCAATGGTGCCCCGGGACGTGCGCGATGAGGAACGTGGGGTAGGATTTGACCTAGCAAGAGCAATTAGAATTTCCAAAGATGAAATAGCCAAGGGCTATGTACTTACGAAAGCGACTGCGCGGTAGTGACATTAATCGAGCCTATGGCCAAAAGACGTTCATCCACATTGGTGACGGTGAGTGTGTGAGCGCTATTGTTAAGCCCAGTACTAAAAAACAACGTGGTCGCTTCCTTGGTGGAAGATGCTCCATTTAGAACGACGGTCTTGTTATCGAGTTTCACAGAGAATCTCCCGGCAGTCGCGTCACGAAACCCAAAAATTGTTACAGCGGTGCCTGGTGATAGCACAGCAATGCGGATGCACGTTCGGTTAAAGGGAATGATATAGGGGGTAAGACAAACGCACCGGTGAAATTGAAGTTGAGAAAGTCCCCAGCATTGGTCGTGGTATGATAAGTACTGTCGAGGGAGGATAACGAAGAGTCGTTCAGGAATGACCACTGGCCCGTGAACGGGAGGGCAGTGTCTTGAGTAACAGTATTCGAGAAGGTCACGCTAGCCGGAAATAGTCAGTATCCGGAACGCCCGGCGCGCGCAGGGTAATTGTGCTGAGACGAACTTCGGTGATGTGGAGTTAACGCTGATAAGCGCGTGGTCGATCGCAATCAAAGCCGATGACGAGTTGGTCGGGTTATGGACAGTGAGCGACAACGTGTGGTTACTGGGCGGAAGGTCATCATACGATGCCAACAAGGTGGGCCCCGAGGTAGAAGGTGATATGGATGAGTTTGACAAGCCGTCGAGTTGAAGGTCGTAGGTGACGGGGCCAGCAGCGAAGCCGGATAGCTGAATTCCCTTTCCTGCGATCGATCAAATATTAAGGCGGGCGCACACTAAATATACACAGCGCTCACATACCCCACCACTGAATAGAGAACGCAGCGCCGTCGCTTGACGTGACATGAAAGCTGGACCCGTTACCCTGCACGCCGGGAAATGTTGGGCAGGCTGAGGTGGAGAAGCAGGGGTTCCAGCCTTGAAGGAAGTTTGGGGTCGAGAGTGTGTCGGCAAAGGGATAGTAGGAGAGGGAGGGCGAAGAGCTGTTGATGAGGAGTGTGAAGAAATCGGCCATGCATGGGAGACAAGCAAGGGCTGGGGGAGGCTCACTGAGGAGGGGGACCCGATGAAGGGGGGGGAAGGCGGAACGGGGAGAAGCATGAAGAGTTAATATAATATGTTAAGGACGGACGGCAGTCCCGTGGTTGAGCCGATCTGAGAGCACCGAAGGGCGCTTGGACTCGCTTGGAAAACAAAAAATAAACGAATGATTCATTTTATGAGAGTGAGACGTAAGTCAAATAGACGACGAGCATCAAACCCATCATCAAATTATTTTATCCCCCTTTTTCTCAACACCCGACGCTCATCTAATCTTATCTCCCACCCCTTGCCTTGTCCCTGCACTTCTCTTCCTAGCAACACTCACTCTCTTCCCACCCACAGCCATCTCTCGACCCTTTTCCACTTCCTTTCCCTTTCGGTTTTCGAGCTATCACTGCGCATCAACCTTATTTTCGACGACAGGCGTCCGACGATTTGCGCAATCCTGCTACTATGGAAGCCGATTTCTGCACCCGCCTGACGGGCACAGCCTTCCCAGTCCGGGAGATAAGTTTCTCATCACCATCTGCCGTCTGTCGACAACCCTTGTCCATCGTAATCGACTGCAATTTGTCTCGGAGTTGGCACCACCCTTCTCCACCTCGTGTCACTTATTCCTTGGCAACAAATTCCTTTTCGACACAAGGCCACCACCTACAGTAGGAAGACCCAGAGATGAACACCCGCCATGAAAGGCATCTGTGGCGACGCTAGAACAGCACCCCGCAATCCATTCGAGGTCAATCACTTCATGTCACTCCCACCGCAAAGCGGAAGAGGTGGTCCCAACGTCTGGCTCGGTCCGGGAGTTCCGGTCACGAACTTTCCCGAATTGGCCTCAGTCCATCAAAGTGCTTTGCGAAAGATCGGAGGATTTTTTGGCTTCCCAGCGTTACGCACAAAATGCGAGCGGCCAAATCCGAATCACAGCATGGGGCGCCCACCGGAAAAGACAGGATCGATAACACCGATCTAATGTCTAGACTCCAGACCGTCCTCTGGTTCATCACATTTACCGCGTCCCCGCCGCCGGCAAGCCTGAGCCTGGTTGTCTTGCTGCGCCCACCCTTTTGCAGAGCATCCGGAAGGAGCTTAACCATAAACTGTCAAAATATTCTGCCTTCCCTTTTGAGGATTCCTCTTCCTGGCCGGGGAGCAGGACAACCATATCTTCTCGTGCAATGACAGCGGCGTTACTAGTGGCTGATTACCCCCGCGGGTCCCAGCTACAACGTTCCCTTCATCTCCCACCGTCCAGGCACGCGCCGACATCCCGCCGTGCGCCAGCAATCTCATGACCCCATATCCTTGTATCCACTCCCTCGGGAATGATGATGCGCAAATAAGCTACCACATCCATCCAGCGGCTGCTCATCATCTCCTTTTCTGGCTTGCGTAAACTACGGCCGCTCTGATGCCGAACTTCTTGCCGCGAAATACGGAAGGAACTTCGTAAACTTGTGGCACCCTGCGCCTTCGCCTTCCATGCAACCTTCTCATCAGATGCGGCACCTCGGCGTTCGTCGGTCTTGTAAGAGATTTCCGTCGACGAATGAGATTGCACCTAGCAATTTTTGTCGCTGGCTGATCTCCGTGATTGACCCACGTATGTTTCTTCTGTCCCTATTGTCCTCACCGTTGCCCGTTCGCTGGCAGTCCAGCTGTCATCTCGCAGTTCTCCTCGGAGGCCCGGTTCGCGCGGTACAAGCGTTAATGTTATTGTATCAAGTCAAAGGGATGTGTCGAATCCCATGTCGTCACGCAGGGACCCTAATCTTACCCATCCCTTTCCGCGCCACTTCCGTCGCCTGAAGTGCACAAGGGGAAGCAAGCCACGCGTTGGCCACGACCATGATCGCAACGTGTTCTCGGGCTTCTAACACCGCGGAGCTCACCTCAAACTTCGGCAACCGACACCGATGCTCGCCGTGAGCACGCCTACACGAGTCACTTACCTCCGCGCGTTGAAACAGAGCGAGGAAACTCTCCGGGCGAAATGAGGCGCCAGGATGTAGAAAAGGCGCCACATACTCTAGCTGAAACGCCTCGGCGCAATCACGAAACCAGTTATCACATCCTCTCCCGCAGTGTGCTTCACGAAGTTGACCAAAGTTCTCCGAAACGTGGTCTTATGCCGTGGATCATAGCACGTACTACAGCAGGCGCGCGCGAATTGACTACAGACATTATGCTAACGTAACGTATATGACCCTACATAATACGCAGTATCTGTGCAGGCACACCACGACACCGTCATCTTTTTATTCGATCTGTCTCATTCCGTCAAGTCTAGAGCATTCTCTAGAGCGTAGAATGGTGGGAAACACCTAAAGAATGAGGGCGAGGAATGTAGATGATCATTGGCGCGCCTTGGCGTCACTTCCGTCGATGAGATATCCGTTTGCGGATAGGTGCGTGTCTGACGAGATATCGTCGAGAAGCCAAATATCATTGCTTGTGATGCACTATATATGAGGGGTATCGTAAGATAGAATGTGTTGTATTTTCGGGGGTGCCAGATAGTAAATTGAAGTTCGTTCTATATGATCAGTACCCAGACACCATTCGAGGACGTCTTTCCGCGGGCAAGATGGTTAAAGTTGAAGAGAAGATTTAAACTGCAAGAATGGATCGCATCAAATCACAAAATACGCGCTTCGCTGGGGCGGAGTATGAACGTTATGGGTGAACTGAATGCGGCATTCAATATTCAATGCCGCGCTCATGTTCAATTGACGTGTTCATTGCCGCATAGCTGGCAAAAACTATGCGAGGATCTGAGCTCTATATCCGCTGGATAGTGACAATGGTCGACGGGTAAGCAAGGTTACGTGAGAGACAAATAATGAAGGAGTTCCCAGCTTCATGTAACGAATCACGTTGTATTCCTGGGTAGGGTTATAAGTTGGGGATGACGGGGCAGATCAAGTTGTTGGGGCGTGACAGAGTGGGAGTTTTCACATGCGCGTGTGCTCATTGTACGGTCAATGGTTCCCCCAGTAACGCGCGGGTCACCGCAGTACGACGTACGAAAACGCGTCTTGGATATTGACAGCGCCGGCATCGGAACAAGGTGTCGTGATGTAGAGCGTTTGGATACCCGCAGACTGTTTCGACGGAGGGCCACAGTTACAAGGGGCGTGGATTTATGACATGCCGTACAATTAATATGACACCGCGGACACAAGGGGGACTTTCAAAGTCGAGAGGTGAAGGACGTAAGTGGTGAGTGAAAAAAAAAAAAGTATTGCCATGGTTTTTATCTCCGAGAGCTGTCGTACGTTATGAGATGAAAATGTGACTTTTCGTCATGGTCGCCGAGATGGATGCGAGTGGGTAAAATGGTGCGATGAAGTGCTGATGGTGATGCTGACAGCGCCCGGGGCTGACTTTGCAGGAACTGGACGTCGAACGCTTTGTATAGCTAGGTATGCAAATTGCATACTACGGATCGACTAAAACACAGTAGCATCCAAACCTTAGACCAGAGATCAGAATTCCGAATAGAAGGGTCCAAATGTCCAAACCCACCAAGTGGACGTCCAACGATCATGAGGCTGAGAGGATTAGTAATTAGTAAGCCTGCTCTAGCCCATGATTGGAGCCGTGGTGTCGATATATTGTTATTGGCGTTTAAGGACACATTTAGATGAGGAGGGAAGTAATGGGTGGGACTGCTTCTGAGCAGATTTACTTAGTATCTAACATTGTACGACCATCGATCACCCGCTCGTAATCACAATCTGGCTGCACTTTGACTGAGTATGTTCAGAGTGCTGGCCAAGTGGTTCCAAGATATTAAGATATCATCATACTACGCTGATCAGCGGAACAAATCTTTAACTCAAGATGATAGCGAGCAGGGAAGCCGAGGATGCAGCCAGAAAGGACAGATGTTCAACAAATTCGCAGAGAGAACTTTATATGACACTCGTACATGGCTTGAAAGCTGCGAAGCGAAGAGAATACAGTAGCATTGGTCGAGAAAGTCCAGGACCTCGAGCTATGCCAAATAAAGTAAGGTCAATATCACAGCACATCAACAAGCCGAACAGGTTGGCTACTTTACATGTGCTTCTCAAAACCACTGAAGGCGTTCCAGCCCGTCTATGCTGACGAAAAATACACGGCTGATAGGACATGATACTGTCCTACCTGGGGGTAATATATTTGGCCAACTACGCTTCAAAAGGAAGCTCAGAAACGTGACCATATTTTAACGCGGTCAGGTGATTAGATCGATCAGAAACCGATCGTTCGCTCGCTGCTGTGCCCATCATGGGCGTCGACAGTTGGACCGCTACTACTGTAGTACTCAAGCTGTCTTCGATGCATGATCAACTTGACGGTAAGTTGTGCCCGGCCATACAGCGCCCTACCTGTCCACCAAGGATATCCTATCCTTCGCCCAACCTTGCACTCTCATTCTCATCTCCGCATATGCTGTGCATCCCGGACACAAATGCGGTTCCTCAAGAGCATCGATATTCGCCGGTGAGACGACGGCGTTCCAATTCCCTCCGTCTGAAGCGTCCAGGAGGGCCTCGGATGCCAATTTTCCGGGCATAGACGCCGTTGGGTTCGAGGGTCCGACTCCAAGTTCGTTTCGTTTTCACACTCTTTCATTCCTCTTCTGACTGGTTAAACCTTCCCGACATGGCACTCGACACGGCCGGACATCGTGATACCGTTGTATCTAACTGGTGACGAGGCGTTTGCCATCCAAACTGCGCCTGCCATTCCCGCCATCGAGAACGAGACCCCCAATGTCCGTCCTGAGACTTACGACCACGATGGCTCAGCGCTCAGGCTCGGGCCCGGGCTCGGCCTTAGTCCCAGGCCAAGGATTCGATCCTGTCCGCAGCTAGGGCTCCAATGTCCTCGCTTCCTCCTGGCATGTGCGGCGTGCCCAACGCCTCTCCCGTAGTTCCCGAGGGATGTCCCATAAGATGTTGTCCATATCCTCCATTGTCACGGCGCGAGGTATTTCACTTCTGGCTCCCCTCCCCTCTGCCTTCGCCGCCAAGATCCGTGCCTCAGCTACCGGTGCTGGGTTCAGCGCTTCCGGCCCATTGACACTTGGACCTACAAGCTCGGCACAGAGATCTTGACGCCCTTTGGTCACCAACAACTGTGCGTCCCACAGTTGATCTCCCTTTTTCTTTCCTCAATTTCTTAATGTCTGTGCAGGTATGAGCTCGGCGTAAATACCCAGATTCAGTATGGGGATTTTTGAAGAAGGTTAAGAACCTGCCTGTGTAGCGCACGACTTCACAAAGTGAGCGTCTCGCGTCAGTCCCATACAACGAGTCCTTTCATAAACAGGCTTCGTACAGAGCGCATGTATGATTCACCGTGCGTAACCTTATCAAATCTTTCGTTGCAGTACGCGCAGACTCATCTTTGTCTTATGCAGTATACAATTTGCGGCCAGTTTCTTTGGTATGCAGGAGTACACAACCAAGTATCACCAACTCATTGACGTCGAGGCACCCCTGATAAACCAACACTCGCACCGTACTACCAATGTCCCAGCGCGAACAACGTGATCACAAGCTTCGATACCCTATAGGCCAATAAGTGGGCTAGTCACTATACAGGACGTATCATCCAGAGCCAGAGACTCCAACCCTTTATCAATGACGTAACGTACGTAACTCTTGATAGCACAGACATTTTCGCCATGCAGGAGCTATGTACATACGAGGCATGTCAAAGAAAATATGTCGCACCAACAAATAGCTGTGTTAACTGAAGGTTATCGTATATATATATTATAGTCTGTCGCGCTTAGCCTTTTTGCCTTCTGTCAGCTATTCACCGAGCATGATTGGAAAGCCTTTGGACATGTATTGGGTATGTACCATGTATCTATCGTTGCCCAATCAAGCGCGCGCTCACAACCCCGTTCTGAATCATACGGTACGGCAACGGGCCTGGGAACTCTGTTGTCGCAGCGCAGGTTATTGGTTATGTCTCAGAGTTCATCTCGCGCCTCACTCGTACATGTATCACAAATGTCAACACCTGGGTTAACGGCACCATCATTTTGAACAAGGCCCTTTTCCCGTTCGACCAACCGATTTATGTCGACGCTACCCATGACACCATCGTCACAGCAGGTCAGTAGCAATTGATGCCAGCATGCAATGGACGACTATTGGTTCTTCTATGGGTCACTCACCTCATGTTGCGACGCCTGCAGCCACGCCACGCTATGCAAGTTCATGGCTAAGCTGTGTAAGGCCGTTGGACAGAAAGGAGCATATAATCACAGGACCACTTCTAGGCCGGCATGTATCCATTCTCCAAGGGCTCCATGCCGGAGTCCGCAGAGCATCTACATGCCCTCTTCATCCTGTTATCCTGTATTTGCCTGTACTATAGGCATAAGTGTAAAAATTGAGCCATCACATCATAGACATAAGATGTATTTGCACAGACAACATGCTAAGTAAGAGCAAACAAAGAGCAGTCATCGGAGACGGTGTTGAAGGATGAACTCCATAGTATGGGATATAGAATATGTCTGGGATGAAGGAAATTGTTCCTGGAGTACATTATGAATATCAGAAGCTGTATACTGAGAACAGGCCATGTCTAATGCCTCATCATAAGGTGGCCTAGATGATGAAGCATAAAAAAGGCAGGCACATTCAAGAATGAGAATGGATGCTGTTTTTTGTGTTAGAGATTGCAGAAGCAGACAACAGAGATGTACCAATGATCAAATGATATCTATCATCACTGTTAAGGCTGTAGCGGGCCTTGGACTAGAGAGCTTGCAAGAACGAGGTCAAGCAGACCTAGCAAGCTATCAGAGGTGGAAGAGTGAGTAGTCACACTCGCTCTTTGAACCTCTGAGACACAAGTGCAATAAGGATTGTAGATGCTATCAACAATCCACCCAGCACTGGTGTGTGTGACACAAGTTGGGAGGTTTAATATGAACGAGTATGGACGATTAAACCTTCCAAGTAGTGTAGCTTGAGTACACAAGTGCAGAGGAATGAGACGGACAAGAGGACGGCTCAATTCCCTTGCAATAGTGCAGCTAAGGACGTGCTTGCTTAACGCTCAAGCTTAAGCGGTATACACCTGTGCCTTTAAGCAGGTAGACTAGGTAGAGTCTTGAAGGAGAGAAGCTAGACGAGCGACTGAAAGACTCTGCACACAATTGGTGAGAGGAGATGGGATAGAACGTATGGCGATCCCTTATCCTCTGAGCAGACGGTGTGGAGAAGCTACAAGTTGAGAATTAAGTCGAGCTTAGGGCTCAACTTCATACTACAGTCTTCTTAAATACAGGGAGGATCGTAATACTACCAGTACCGATCCTAGGGTCTAGAGCAATGCTGGGACACTGCCCACAAGTACAGTACACATCAGGGACGAGTCAGAACGAGTCAGAGACACAGCAAATAGTACATGGATCCTCAGGCGATCCAGGGAGCTTCATGGGGACGTACCAATCTGTACAGTAGCTCAAACGGGGCAGAACGCATATAGTAAAATTTCACATTGTCTGTTCTTCTGCACATACCAAGAGTCTGTCTGTGACAATCACTAGATATCGATAAGGGTGGCTGAAAGTACATTAGCAAAATGAAAAGGGCAGTATTATAATAACTTTACATTCATCAGAAATGACCTCAACATTGACTTGATGGCCTGCAGTGTGCAAAAAGGAATACATGAGAAAACAGAGAGAAAGGAATTATAAGAGAAGAGCCTACTTTCTGGAAATAGGGTAGGGGTTGGGAAGGAAATCAGTAGGGTCAAATTAGAGGATTTACAGCTACTCACATACTTGATAGTACAAAGGGAGAAACAGGTTAGGATACTGAAAGGAAGAAAGGAAGTGAAGGCACTCACTCACTATTACGAGGGTCAGGAGGGACAAGTCAGGAAAGCAATAGAAACTGAGAGAGTGAGGCTCACTCACCAACTGTCAAGGGCATCAGGAGGGACAAGTCAGGAAAGCAATAGATAGAAAGCAAGAGAGTGAGTCACTGCACTCACAGACTGTCAAGGGCATTGGGGGGGGGGGAGTCAGGGCAGAAATAAAACTGAGAGAGTGAGGCACACTCACTCTCTGTTGAGGGCATCAGGAGGGACAAGTCAGGACAGCAATAGAAACTGAGAGAGCAGGACACACTCACTTCCTGTTGAAGGCATCAGGAGGGACAAGTCAGGACAGCAATAGAAGCTGAGACTTGAGAGAGCAAGGTACACTCACTCTCTGTTGAGAGTGTCAGAAGAGACAAGTCAGGACAGCAGTAGAAACCAAGAGAGTGAGGCACACTCACTTCCTGTTGAGGGCATTGGGAGGGACAAGTCAGGAGAGCAATAGAAACTGAGAGAGTGAGGTACACTCACAAACTGTTGAGGGCATCAGGAGGGACATGTCAGGACAGTAATAGAAACCAAGAGGGTGGGGCACACTCACTCTCTGTCAAGGGCATCAGGAAGGACAAGTCAGGAGAGCAATAGAAATTGAGAGAGTGAGACAGACACACAGACTGTTGAGGGCATTGGGAGGGACAAGTCAGGACAGCAATAGAAACTAACAAAGTGAGGTGCACTCACATCCTGTTGAAGGCATTGGGAGGGACAAGTCAGGATAGTAATAGAAACCAGGATGGCAAGGTGCACTCACCAACTGTCAAGGGCATCAGGGAGGTGGAGCAGGGGGAGGGGGGTCAGGATGACAATGGAATCAAGAGAGCAAGGTGCACTCACTCCCTGTTGAGGGCATTGGGAGGGACAAGTCAGGACAGCAATAGAAACTGAGAGAGCAAGGTGCACTCACTCTCTTTTGAGGGTATCAGGAGAGACAAGTCAGGACAGCAATAGAAGCCAAGAAAGCAAGGTGCACTTACCAACTGTTGAGGGCATCAGGAAGGACAAGTCAGGAAAGCAATAGAAACCAAGAGACTGAGGTGCACTCACTCTCTGTTGAGGGCATCAGGAGAGACAAGTTAGGACACCAAGAGAAAGTGACAGACTGTGAGGCACTCACATCCTGTCAAGCAAATCAAGAGGAACAAGTCAGGACAGGAATAGAAACCAACAGAGCAAGGCACACTCACTTCCTGTCAAGGGCATCGAGAGGGATCAGTCAGGACAGCAATATAAACTGATAGAGTGAGGCACACTCACTTCCTGTGAGGGCATCGGGAGGGACACATCAGGACAGCAATAGAAAACAAGAGAGTGAAGCACACTCACACTCTGTCGAGGGCATCAGGAGGAAAAGTCAGGACAGCAATAGGGGCTGAGAGAGTGAGGCAGACTCACCTCCTATCGAGGGCATCAGGAAGGACAAGTCAGGACAGCAATATAAACTGAGAGAGTGAGACACACTCACAAACTGTTGAGGGCATTGGGAAGGACGAGTCAGGGCAGCAATAGAAACCAACAGAGCAAGGTGCACTCACTCCCTGTCCAGGGCATCAGGAGGGACAAGTCATGATAGCAAGAGAAACAGAGAGAGCGAGGCACACTCACTTTCTGTCGAGTGTATCAGGAGAGACACATCAGGACAGCAATAGAAACAGAGAGAAAGGTACACTCACTCTCTGTTGAGGACATCAGGAGGGACAAGTCAGGACAGCAATAGAAACAGAGAGAGCTAGGTGCACTCACGAACTGTTGAGTGCATCAGGAGGGACAAATCAGGACAGCAATAGAAGCCGAGGGAGTGAGGCACACTCACTTTCTGTTGAGGGAATCAGGAGGGACTAGTCTGACAACAATAGAAACTAAGAGAGCGAGGCACACTCACTTCCTGTCGAGGGCATTGGGAGGGACACATCAGGATAGCAATAGAAACAGAGAGTGCAAGGAGCACTCACTTCCTATCAAGGGCATCAGGAGGGACAAGTCAGGACAGCAATAGAAACCAAGAGAGCAAGGGGTACTCACTTCCTGTCAAGCGCATTGGGAGGGACAAGTCAGGACAGTAATAGAAACAGAGAGAGCAAGGCACACTCACTCCCTGTCAAGGGCATCAGGAGGGACAAGTCAGGACAGCAATACAAACCAAGTGAGCGATGCGCACCCACCCCCTGTCGAGGGCATCGGGAGGGACACATCAGGACAGCAATAGGAACCAAGAGAGTGAGGCACACTCACTCCCTGTCAAAGGGCATTGGGAGGGACAAGTCAGGGCAGCAATAGAAACCGAGAGAACAAGCCACACTCACTAACTGTCGAGGGCATCAGGAGAGACCAGTCAGGACACCAAGAGAAAGTAATAGACTGTGGGGCACTCACATCCTGTCAAGCACATCGAGAGGGACAGATAAAGACATCAAGAGAGAGCAAAAGCGAGAGGCACTCACATCCTGTCAAGAGCATCAGGAGGGACAACAACACAAGAGAGTGACATCACTTACATCCTGTCCAGTCCAGAAGGGGGGGACGTCAGGACACAGAAAGAAAGCGAGCGAGGCAAGGGGCACTCACCCTCTGTCGAAGACACAGGGAGGAATAAATCAGGGGACCGAAGAGAAAGTACAGAGCGAGTGGTACTCACAGACTGTCGAGCACATCGGATCAGGAGGGGCAAGTCAGGACATCAATGGATACTGAGAGAGCGAGGAGCGCTCAGTGCTCACGGACTATCGAGCACAGGGCAAGGTAAACAATTAAAGTGTTGAAAGAAGGTGAGAGTGCAATGTGAGTATAAAATACAATTCAGGGCATATGATGCAAGTGAAGGCAGACTGACATAAAACTAGGTGGTGACCTTTCAACAAGAGGCAATTCAGAACAGGGTATTACAACTTACCCACAGCGATGGAAATGCATCCAAGCATTTTCTTACTACCTCTGCTGAACCCCTATTCCCTTGTTCAAATACAGAGTGGGCCCTATTATGAAACTATGATCCTCTCGTCCTCATCCCACTATACATAACAAACTTACCATTGAATGGCTTGTTTTATGTTCAGCTCCAGATTATCCTTCTGTACCGCCAAGAGCATGACGGCAACGACATTGCCGGAGAGCGCATTGACGGTGATTTCGATAAGGTCATTACACGATTGACCATGCTTGTGCATCCCTGCAGGACAGAGATCAACACAGTACGTGATAGTTGATCACAAATTTCTCACTCTCTAAACGCACGAATGGTGGAGTTTCCCTAAGACCAGACAGATAATGTTGCTGGAATATGCTTTCTGCTTCGCCTTCGAGATCCGTGCTTGGATCACGACCCTTATCATCCAACTTGAACGAGATCTCGCGCTTGAATTGGTCATACTTTGTGAATACCGCTATCACAGGGACTTGAAAATTTCCACATGTCGATCCCAGTTCACGACCTCGCATTTCGACATACCATTCTTATCTGGGCAAATATCCTCAAAATACTTTAAGTCTAGCGACGGCCGAGTATTATCCATTGGAATGCAGTACCTGAAAAGTAAATCTTCTGAATGTGCGCCCGTGTATAGCCGCCATAAGAACAAACCATATTGCATGCAATCTTTTATTCAATCGCTTCTCGCGCGACCTACGGTGGACAAAATCCTGCACGATCTTGAGCTCGTCTTCAACACCAGCTTCGAATCCGCGAGAGTCATGGAAAACATAACCGCGATGATTGGTGAAGACTAGTTCATCCTCGATGTCGTGCTCACCACGCTGCCGCAAGCAGAGCCCTCACGATCAGCGATCATCAAGAGCAATAAGCATAGCCAACCTCTATCGTAACGTCGAGTTGGAGAACCTAGTAAACGATGAGATAGAAAGTGCCATTAGAAATGAGAATGTACCCTTTCTCGATATCCCGATGGGCCAGTCCTGTACATCTCAGGACTCTCGGTAGTGTCGCACACTCTTTGCAGGATGGATGTCTTCCCTGCATTTGCTCTTCCGATAGTAAGGACTCGGAACTGGATATCTCGGACTCGGGGGAGGTCCTCCTGGACTTGGGGAAGACTCTGCTGGACACGGGAAGGACTCGGTTCCGCAGCCATAGCACCAAAGTGTTACAACAAGCTTTGTGAAGATGCGCGAGGTTAATGGGCACTGCGGGGGGTGAAACGTAATATATTCGGCCAACTACTCCGAGTGATACTTA